>OVAU01000698.1:0-12967 GCA_900406315.1 Biscutella laevigata subsp. laevigata
CGTTTAACAGTTTATTGAATCCGATTTTGCACCCATACACTATGTTATGAATTCGGTTCAGTATTTTTTAAACATAAGATCGAATCAGTCACTGCATTTTTTTCATAGTTTCCCCAGCAACAAAAAAAAAAAAAAATCTTAACCACTTTAACTAAAACAAGAAAACAACTCTACTGTAAATTTTCAACAATAGTTCGAGTTTATTACTGGGATGTTTACTTAAAATATTTATACGAAAAAGGAATATCCGTAGTGGCATTATGGTATATGCTTCAAGATTAACCTTACGTGGCTTCGCAATATCCTTTTTTTTTTAACATTACACAAGCCGTAAAGCAATAAGATTGATCAAAATTGTGGATATTATTAATCACTTGAACAAAAAGTAGTAAGTCTTTGATGTTAACACCTTAATTCTTTTTTGTTTATTCTTGTACTATATTATAACTCTTGACGTGAAGAAATAAAACTAGCAATAAATAATTAGCTAAAATGGTCCTTTTGGTATAGACTTATTTATTGTTTAAACTAACTTAGTCATGCCGGCTCGGCGCTATTTATTATTTAAAGGTTGGTATTGAATTTTCACTAATTATGTATTTATTTTTATTTAATAATGGATATATTTAAGTTTTTTATCCTCTTAATTAGCATATTTTAAATGCATTAAACAATGCTCAGATTCCTTGGGTATTAATAATTGTATTACATAGAACATATACTCATCAAATCAACGATTATGATTGTTCATTATCCAATACCCCTTTATCTCAAAATGTATAACTTTTATTAGGAGTATGCAAAATTATTTTATACCTAAATTATTATTAAAATTATTAAAATTATTTTGAAATAAAATAAAATCGTACGAGAAATATAAATAACTTAGTCACTTCAATAACAATTATTATTATTATATGCAAGAAAATTGAAAATTGCATTGATATTTGAAAATAATTTATATTTTGAAATAAGAATGAAAACTTAAAAAATTATATATTTTGGAAAGAAATATTATTTAGCAACGTTCATGCACCTTTGTAAGAAAAATATTTCCTACCTTAATTGCATATATTCGACACTCTTTGTAGGTCATGTAGTCCAATTTATGTTCGTATCTCACATTGATGATCGAAATAAATACATCACAATCTTGTTTCTTAAAGACATTGAATCCATGGTCAAAATATAACTCTATTTGATGATTGGTTATGGCGTAAGATCAACACCGTGTACATTTATCCGAAATTACTTGTTATTTTAATTTATACAGAAAATTACAATGTACACTTTTTTAATATTGAAATTGCATTATACAATTTACACTTGCACTAATTTAACATTTGATGGGGATTTGAGTCGATGACTATGTGCCTTGACCATGCGTTATTCGACAACATGTATTCATTTACTCAGTCAATAATGGAGAATTTTTTACAATTCGTTGACCAACTATATTATATATACTACGTTTTAGTTATTTTTAATAATTTTACAATATCCGGATATGTGTAAATCTCATTTTCTGATTTTATTTTTCGAGTTTAGCGTAAATTATTTGGTAAAATTGTTAACTGAAAGCATATCCGGATATATATATTTTTTTATATAAAATCGTAAACTGATTAGTTTTTGTTTTTACATTTATGAACATAGTTCCTTTCAAAAGAATCTATATATTTTACTTGGTTAATTCAATAATGGAAAACAGCATATGTGTTAAAAATGCGCATATAATTGAAACACTGTTTTATGCTTAATAAAAAAACAAATATTGATTTGATAAACTTATGGATACTCCCTCTGTCCCAAAATGTAGAATTTTTTAGACTTTTGCACAATTTTTAAGACAATTATTTATCACACCTAATAATCCTTAACAATGTAATAAAAATAATTATAAAAAAACTAGAATAATTCTTCGAGCCAATGAAATAGCTTATTTGACTCATTAATTACCCTTGACTAAGTCTTAATTAATTATTGTTAGATAAAAGTATTTAAAATTTGCATTGATTTAAGAGAAAATCTTATATTATGGAACAAAAAATAAACTCTAAAAAATTCTATATTTTGGGACCGAGGGAGTAATAAATAAAGTTGATAAAAGATAATTACGGAAGTGTCAAAATCGGACTCAAAAAGTGTATTTAAATACAGTTCACAAAAACTTCTTTAGCCCATCAATCAATCATTCTCTTCTTTCTCTTCTTTCTCTTCTTCTTCTGATATTTTTCTCTTCTCCCATTATCGTTTCTTTTTCTATTAAACCCTTAAAATTAAAACATACAAAATAAGAGAAAACTCTAAATTTTCTTACTTCTTCTCTATTATTTTGCTTTATTTTCTCTGTTTTTTTTGGTTGGTACAGATTTTCTCTTTTCTCAGTGCTCTGTATCGTGATCATCGTCGGTGTTGGACACTATACATTTGAGGTTTTTACTCTTACCTCCTCACTTTCCTTTTTCCCCAACAAATTTTTTATTTCTGGGTTTGATGTTTTCTTCGCCAATCTAATTCTCCTTTCTACTGAGTACTGAAATCCCCTCTGTCTTATAGTAATTTTTTTCTGGGTTTTATTTGATTTTAAAAAAAATTGTTTATGTCAATAGTGTTTAAAAGATTTTAGCTTTTGATGATCCTGATTGGAGAAGCAATTGGGTTCATGCTATTTGTGCACCGATCTTAATTTTGATTCTGATTTCATAATTTTGCGATTCATATTACTGGTATTGGATTAAAACTCCATCAGTTTATTGTTCGTCTTAGTCAGATACTCAAAGTTTAGACTTTCTCCAATATGAAAGAAGTTCCTTTCATGTTCTTTTAGTTGTAAAATATATTACTTCTTCACGCTTTTAGCTTGCTCAAAACTTTGAGATTTGCAGGTTTCATTGTTTCTTCCTTTTATCATTCTTTCTTGCTTGCATGTTAATTTTTCAACACATGATTTGAGATTTCAAATTTGTGGTCCACTTTTTGTATCTTGATTTTCAAACCATATCTGACTTGTGAAGTTTCCGATGCATCCGGTTCCAGCTTGAATATGATATTATAAATGTAAGCCAATGCGTTTCATCAAATTCTTCTCTCTTTTGCAAAGCAGATCAAAGAAAGAAGTTACCGAATGGATATTCCACATGAAGCAGAAGCTGGAGCTTGGAGGATTCCCCCAGGCTTTGGTCGCCACCACCATCCCTCCAGTGATGCTACTTTGTTCTCCAGTTCTTTACCTGTTCTTCCCCATGGAAAACGTACAGACCAAATCCCTTTACATGCGATGTACACAAGTTTTCTGTCTTTTTGCTTATGTGTTTTTCCTTCTTTGCAGTGCTATCGCATGACAACAGAGATGGTTTCTCACTGATAAATGATGCGGCTGTGTCTCGCCCAAATAACTTTCACGAAAGTCTCGATGACTTTGAATCTCATTCCATTGGAAACCTGCTCCCGGATGAAGAGGATCTTTTGTCAGGGATGATGGATGATTTTGACATAACCGAGTTACCGGATGCTGATGATTATGATCTTTTTGGTAGTGGAGGAGGAATGGAAATTGACACTGATTTTCCAGAAAACTCTACCATGAATGGTCCTCCAAGATTATCCCTCTCAAATGCAACTCCGCAATTCAATATTCAAAATGGTCCGGGAACAGTTGCTGGTGAGCATCCTTACGGTGAGCATCCCTCAAGAACATTGTTTGTCAGGAATATCAACAGCAATGTAGAGGACTTCGAACTCACAGCTCTCTTTGAGGTAACTGATACAAAAATTGCCTTACGCTATTGGATTTAGTTTATAACAGTAATACCATACAGACACTGATGCTTCTACTTTTGGTAATATGTGGCAGCAATACGGTGACATTAGAACTCTCTATACTACTTGTAAGCATAGGGGATTTGTCATGATATCTTATTATGACATTCGTGCTGCTCGAATGGCTATGAGGTCTTTACAGAACAAGCCATTAAGGCGGAGAAAATTGGATATTCACTTCTCAATTCCTAAGGTTTAACAGTGTTTCTATCTTAACACTGTCAATATTTTTGGTTGGAGCGCTAATTTGTTTCTGATGAGCATATACACGTGTAATCTGTAGGATAATCCATCTGAGAAGGATATGAACCAGGGAACATTAGTGGTTTTTAACCTGGATCCTTCAATTTCTAATGATGACTTGCATGGAATTTTTGGTGCGCATGGCGAGATCAAAGAGGTGATAGATATCCTTCTGATTATTCATCTTTGTAACACATCGTTATTTATTTGATTCCGTTGAGGTGGTAAGTAAAACATATATATACTGTTATTTCCTCCTGAAAAGCAGATCCGGGAAACACCGCATAAGAGGCATCACAAATTTGTCGAGTTTTATGATGTTCGAGCTGCTGAAGCAGCATTGCAGGCCTTAAATAAGTGTGAGATTGCAGGAAAACGTATTAAGGTTGAACCTAGTCGCCCTGGAGGAGCTCGTCGAAGGTTTGTATCTTTCTTTGAGCTGCCACATTCAGTAATCAATGCCATTATTCTTACGTTTGACCATATGTTTGATCTTCTAGCCTGATATTGCAACATAACCAAGAACTTGAACACGATGATTTGCATTACCTACCTCTGATTGGTTCACCCATGGCAAATTCTCCTCCAAGTGAGCCCGTTTACCATCCTTTTCTCTTCAAAACAAAGTTGTAATTTTGACATTCTTAAGCTAAAACTGTTTTATGTGGTACAGGTAACAACTGGCTGCAGCTGAACAGTCCTATGGAGGGTAGTCCGCTTCATAGTGTAATCAGTAGGTCACCCGTTTTCGGAATAAGTCCTACAAGGAACAGCCACTTGTCTGGTTTGGCTTCTGCTCTGAATTCACATGCACCAACTTCCAAGCTTGCACCCATCGGTAGGGGTCAAATTGGTACCAATGTCTTCCCACAGTCGTCACTTTTATTCCAAGAGCCAAAGCTGGATAATAAGTTCACAGGAAACCTTTCCCCCTCTGGTCCTTTGGTCTCAAATGGAGGTGGCATTGAAACGTTATCAGGGTCAGAGTTTCTCTGGGGAAGTCCTAACTCACGCTCTGAACCTTCAAGTTCTTCGCTGTGGTCAACATCATCCACTGGGAATCCATTCTCCTCAGCTCATGTAGACCGATCTGTTCCATTTCCCTATCAGCATCAAAATCAAAATCGCACTCATCACCATCTCCATGTTGGGTCTGCACCCTCTGGTGTTCCACTTGAAAAGCATTTTGGATTCTTCCCAGAGTCTTCAAAGGACACTTTGTTCATGAACACTGTTGGTCTCCAAGGAACAAATGGAATGGGTGTCAACGGTGGAAGTTTCCCGTCAAAAATGGCAAATCATGGGATCATCAACTCTGGAAACATGGCCGAAAATGGTTTTTCAAGTTACAGAATGATGTCTTCGCCAAGATTCAGTCCCATGTTTCCAAGCAGCGGTCTGAATCCAGGACGGTTCCCCTCTGGTTTTGATGGTTTGTATGATAATGGAAGGGCTCGTAGAGTCGAGAACAATTCGAGCCAGGTCGAAAGCAGGAGACAGTTTCAACTTGACTTGGACAAAATTCTTAATGGAGAAGATTCTCGGACTACGTTGATGATTAAAAACATTCCAAATAAGTAAGCTTTTCTTTTCTTCATAGCTGCTTCTCGTGAATACGTTACAGCCAGATTCCTCAATGAGTTTTTGTTTTCATGTTGTAATCAACAGATACACATCAAAGATGTTGTTGGCGGCGATTGATGAAAAGAACCAAGGATCTTACAACTTCCTCTATTTGCCCATAGATTTTAAGGTGAAGAGATCCATTAGAGATTCGAAGTGAATAATTCACTAACTGATGATATAGCGAGCGATTACTAAATATCATTATTTATGCAGAACAAATGCAATGTTGGCTATGCATTCATCAACATGCTCTCTCCAGAACTTATCATTCCATTTTACGAGGTCTCTTTCTCTCTCCACTGTCCTTCTAAAAAATCGTTAAATTCAGTTAACATCACTCGGATGATGAACTAACAAAACCTCTATTTTTGCAGGCTTTTAACGGGAAGAAGTGGGAGAAGTTCAACAGCGAGAAAGTAGCATCATTGGCATATGGTCGGATACAAGGAAAATCTGCCCTCATAGCCCATTTCCAGAACTCAAGCTTGATGAATGAAGATATGCGTTGCCGTCCAATTATCTTGGATACTCCAAACAATTCAGACTCTGTTGAACAGGTAGTGTCAAAAATCATCACTCGTCTGCATAATCTCTAGACTTGTTCTCCTGACTGAGAAACTTTTGTTTGTATATAGGTTAATGTCGAAGAAACTAAGAATGTGGATCTGCTCGACTCTCAGCTCAATGATGATGGCAGAGAGAAAAGCTGACAGAAAGAGTAAAAAAGACTCAGTGTTGTGATATTCTGTGTTTTCTAAGTACTAATTTTAACCGTATATATTGGAACGTGAGGCAGAGTTAACTGCTGCAGAGCCCTGCCAAATGTGTTTTCGATTTGCAGGTTTTAAATGTCGCAGCTGGGAGGATTTACTCTGTTTTTTTTTTTATCTTCATGTGTTTTTTTGTTCCATGGGGTAAATATAAAAAAGAAACCATGAACGCTCGGTTTTATGTGGGTATCAATGTTGTAAGTTTGTGACTCTCGTGACTCTTGTTACTTTTTTTTAATTATAAGCTTTGGCAATTTGTACAGTAAGAGTATACTCTCAAGTCTTTTGTCTCTTTGTGATAAAAAGCCAGTCTTATCCGAAAACACTAATAACTGTAGAAGTTATGTCGGGACGAAACCTCTAAGTCCACGTGTTCGATTAGCATGCCAACGGTGGAGATTCAAGATTCTTCAATGATTTGCGAAATCAACGACTATCGTTTTTCGAAACCCGTGTAATATGGGTCCCATCTTTTAAAGCATTTTGCGCGAAAACTTACACCGTCCACGTGACGATCATCTATTGATTCAAAAGATACCATTTAACGGAAAGATCACTCCGTCAACTTCCACCACCGTTTCTAAAACTATTACATGGCGAGTCTCTGTCTCTCTTCCTCCCGGATCGTTTCTCTCCTCCACCAGAAACCGTTTTTGTCTCTTAAACTCCGGCCTCTAACATCAGATCCTACCGTTCTAAGTCGCGGTACGGCTATTGTTCGCTACAGTTCCCTAAGGTATCGAGAATCATATCGCGCGATTTCGAATTCTTACAGTGGATTTCGATTCCATTTTAGTCGTTTTCTGGATTTTTAGTAGATTATCAGCTGATCGTCAGCTCATTTCTACGACGTCGGCGAAGGTTGAGAAGCTGCGTAAGAGAGGATTGAGTATGGTCTGTTATGCTGCTCCGATATCTGTTCATAATCTACAATGGATCTCGACAGTTTCTTGCCTGTAACATCTCCTTCTCTAATCTTCTGTGAATTTCGAATCCATACTGTGCAATGATACTTATGTGTGAATCCCTTACAAGTTTAGCTTCATCGGTTAATAGCACAACTGGTTTTGGAAAAAAAGGAATATACTGAATCGAGGACTTTTGTACAATAATTTGCTACTGAAATTCCAGCTTGTCTCTATTCGTTTTGACTACTTTGAAGTCATGTGCTCTGCTAATACCGAATGGTGTTTTTTCTAGTACATTGATGCTTGCAAGGGGTACTGGTATCCACAAGTCCTTTGTTGTTCCACTGTTTGCTCTAACCGCACCATTGGACATTATCTCCTGGGCAAAGTAAGCTTTTAAATTGGTTCTATAATACCTTTTCACTGCTACTGAAAGCTTGTAGTTTTTGTTACGTAGGTTCTCTTTTTCGTTGTTCTGGATATTTTGTATGCTCCTACGGCCATCTTGAGTCCTTAAAATTCTGCATCTAATTTCAGGGGTGAATATGGCATCTGGACAGCATTCGTGGCGCTCCTTACTCGATTGTTCTTCTCTTTGCCTGGTTTGTTTTCATCTTGAAGAGGTTTTTATTGTTAAACTGCCTGTTACTAAAACATAACTCGAAGCTGGGAATGGTAATTGGAAGTCATGCTAATTTCGAAAAGTTCTCTCAGAGACCAAATATTTTTTTGAAGTCTAAATTTGCAGAGGTTTATTCCTGTCTTTTTCTGCGAGTAATTCTTATCCAAAATGCTTTTTATAGGTGAACTTGAACTGCCATTCATTGCATTACTCTTGGTGATTGTGGCGCCTTATCAAGTTATGAGCATAAGGTTAGAGTTTTAGAGAATGTAATGTTTGAGATCAGGATTTTATTTGTCTTTGTAGTTGAGACTCATTGGCTCCATTCACTTGCAGAGGAAAGCAAGAAGGGGCTATCATTTCCTTGGTAATCTCATGTTTTCTGGCTTTCCAGCATTTCTCACGAGCCGGCAGCTTGCAGAAAGCATTTGATCAGAGTTCAATTGTTGCCACTTTAGGCATAATTGCTGTCACAATTGTTATCTTTCCTTTTATTGATATAACTATACTCATGAAAATGGACTCTCATCTGTAAATCATGGTAACAGTATGCATGAAACGACAATAATAATGTGATGTATGAATTTTCTCAATGCCATGAGCATTCAACCCGCTCTGTATGAGATGATTCTTTTTGGCTCTATTCTCTGGTAATAGATCGATCTCTTCGTATGGATCCACAAGAACCACTTGTAAGATCATGAACTGGTAAGAGCGTATTTAAGGATCTTGTCACTGCACCTGTTTTGTCTTTTTACCCGTTCCCTAAGTATTTTATTATCTATAACTGTGGAAAGATACATTACGCTTAATGTGTCTACAAGAATGTATATATCCTAAGCCCCTTTTGATTTTTTAATATCTCCTACTAAGTAAATATACTTTCCATGATGAACTATATCAAGGGTACAGATGGTGAGACTAAGGTCTTGGATTAAAGTCTTCTTGCCGATTACGGCTGCTTTCCTGAAACTCCATATGTTGTGAAGGTATATATGGGAAAAGCGCCCTATAATTTTGCAGAGGAGATTGTAACCCTTGTCTGTTTAAAGATAATTTTCCCTGAGCAGTAGCAATAGTATCCCAACTGCAGTAAATATTGAGAGGAAGCTATGTGAAACAGAGGTCGCTGAACCCGTGAGCCCTGTTGGCTCTTCCACGCCATAGGGTGGTCCAGAACCGGGTATGCCGCCTGTAGTTGGAGTTGTTATTGGGGGTGGGTATGTAGAAGAAGGTGGGGAAGTAAAATCCGGTGGACTCGGTTGACTTGGCGGGCTTGTGCTGTATTTGGAGAAGGTAAATCTTACTTACGTTAGTCACTTTTGTTGGCAGGTTTAAGACGAGAGATTTAGTGGAAAGAGAAACATACCTGACTGTTCCGGATGATGCTGAGAAGTGACAGTTTCCTTTACCTGAAGCAGTATAAGAGCAGATTTCAAATACCAGTCTCAGATTTATTGTTAGCGTAAAAGGTGAAAACTCTAGTTTTTATCGAGCTATTAGACATATTGGAACCATATGTTGTTGCTAATATTCCTAGGTTCATGAACTTACTATAGACACTCTTATGCTAGTAAGTTCTGCACCTGGAAGAGAGCAGGACATATATGGATGCTAGTATTCAGGTACTTTCCCTGTTCTAATGATCAAAATCTTTGTAGTCTTGGTCTTAGAAAGTTAAAAAGGGTCTTACTTGGATCTGTGCTGGTAAGTTCTGCTGCCCCTCCAAATTTGCAGCTGTCTGAACCAGGATGCTTCTGGTAGTAACTATTGAAAGCAAAGGAAGCATGATCACGGAGAGTGTTAGGCTCGTAACAGCTTGCTCCTTGTTGAATCTGACCACAATCAGCTCCTCCATACCCACAAGCATAATCCAAAGCCACCTGTAATGATGTTGGTGAAGCATTTGCCTTCGCTATACACCACTGACCACTTCCACCACCACCTCCACCACCACCTGCACCAGTGTCACCACCTCCACCTCCACCAGGTGCACCACCACCACCATAACCGCCACCTCCACCACCAACATCACCGCCTCCTCCACCACCTCCTCCTGTTGGTGTAGTACCATCAAGTGGAGGGAAACCACCTGTTGGGGTAGTACCATCAAGTGGAGGGTAACCACCGGTTGGCGTGGTACCATCAAGTGGAGGGTAACCACCGGTCGTTGGTGTATTTGGGTTCCCGATTGGACCTGGGAATGTTGAGGTAGGCGGTGATGGTTGGGTAATGGTTGGTGTAGTGGGACTGCCACCCGGAGTTGTAGGATTAACAACTGGTATATCACCATCTCTTCCCTGACCTATAACCTCTAGAGCTGAAACCAAAAAGTCATCAAAACAAGAAAAATCAGTTCGTTTCAAAACAACACACAATCTTCATCTTCATCCTTTCATAACGAAACTTTCCAGAATGTGCAGGTAAAAAACAAAAGCTTATTCAAGATTCTAATGTATCAGACCGAGAGATATTACGTGAAGTGATGAGAAGACATAGAAGCATCATGATAGAGAAACATCGAGGAGCTATACGGTGAATCATAATTTCTTCTTTTGTTGTTTTCTCCTGTAGTTAAACCTTTTGAGAGAAAGAAGTCGATTTCTCAGGTAGTCTTGGGATTTGGAAGAGAAGAAAGAATGGTTGCAAAGAAGTTCCATCTGAGGCAGAGATATATAATATATACATAAAGTTGAAGCAAAAAGAGGATCATAGAATCAAAGATTTCTTGGGATGGGAGAGAGAAGAGACGCGGATACATGCAAAGGAGAATAAAAGAAAACTTGAGAAAGGAGAAACTAGAAGGCTAGAAGAATCGGCAAGCAAGAGAAAACGCCATAAAGAGGAAAAGTAGAGCATTTACAGATAAAACTTAAAAGACAGATACATATCAGAAGCTCCTTCTTTTATGTTCATAGGCTCAAACCAAAAGTGAGCATTATCCATTGAAGATCGTTTTCTTCTTCTTCTTTCTTTCTTTTTGTAAGCTAGGAGAGGTACTTTTTACTATTGTCGTACTAAATCGAACAATAGAAAAAACATTTAAGTAAGTTAAAGCCAAAGTGTTTCCTATGAAACATAAGGAATCTGCTTATTTAAGCCCAGTTGTGATCCTCTCTCTTTATTTGTTTTCTTCTCTTCTAAACTTGTGCTACTTTTCATTCATTTGTTTTCTAACCTTTTCTTTGCAATGCAATCTGCTTAAAAAAGTTCATGTCATGTGCTAACTTTGTCTGAAGTAGTTATCTCCAAACTAGTAAATCATAGAGAGTAAGCGACATACATCGAAAATCAGCGTTTATATTTCCTTTCGAATTGATAGAAACTTCTGTCTCAGACTAACCATGTTAAGTACAAAATAGCTCTAAAAACTGATAAAAAGAAGTCACATGTAAATGTTATGTAAAAACTAAACCATGTTCATTTTGGTGTGTTTTTGGGCCGTGATTTATGATTCTGGTACTCCACTGCTTGTAGGACTTTCATTTGGGTGGGTTCTTCGTGGATCACCCACGTCTAGATTAACTTGGTTAGTGTGTGTTTAATTTATTGTTATATGTGATGGAAAGCTGTGAGACCCAACGAAGTCGATTGAACGATAGACAGCCAAAAACAAAAATAAGTTGAATCATTTGGGAAAATTATTTGTTAAAAGTGTTTAGACCCAACTTTGTATGCAATCAAGCTCGCCATGTTCGTTGAGATTTTGGTGCGTTTTTGTTGTCGATGTTCTCAAGCTTTGTTGCCATCGTTTTCAAGCTCTATTGCAGTCTTTGTGAAGGTCTCTCTCGTTTTCTATCTGGTACTTTTTTCCTCTTTGATAATTGTTGTTCTTTTTAAAAAATTTAAACTCATTTAAATTACCTAATTTTAGAAAATGACTAATTCCGACTTTGTGCATGTATCATATCTTGGTTGAGTTTTGATTCTTGCAATGTGTTACTTGCAAGAGTGACATAATAGTTGGGAATAAGAATCAAAATGTACCAACAACAAAGCATTGGGCCGGGCTCAACAAATGACTACGCCCCAATAATACATGTTGTTCAAACATTAGAAAACAAGTTTTATATGAGTAACGTAATTGAATTTTACACCTTTTAATTGCAATAATCAAAACTATTGTAAAAATAGGCAAAGTATCCACAAATTCCAAGTGTTATATCCTCCAAGTGAATCTACTTTTGTCATAATTTAGAATGCACACTCGTTGAGTTAAAGATACGATAACTAATTAGATTAGAATCCAACTACAGTATCAGCCTTTCTTGAATGTACCAAAGATCACGTTTCTCAATTAGCCTAAACAAACGTGCTATAAAGGTCGTGGTTTTGGTTCGGTTCAATTAAGACACACTGGTTTAAACGAGCGAACCGTAAGTCCGGTTTCCATTAATATTCACAATTTTGAAAGGGAAAAAAAAGAAAGAAAAAAAAAAAGGAAAACTTTTACAATAAATTGGACAAGGAGGGTTTCCTTCTTCAGATATATCTTCACCTTCTGCTTCCTCTTCCTCCTCCTCCTTCCTTTTGCCTTCTTCGTCTTTGTAGCCACTGAGAAGATACACAGCGTCGTTGTTTTTCTTCAGATCCGGGAGAGTTAGAGGCACCTTGCGGCGGATTAAGATGAGCAGCAAGATTGTCGGCGGAAGTGCCGGAGCGAGGAAGAACTATGATGGAATTCACGATATTCCGTCGGGCTCGAGAAAAATAGTACAAAGCTTGAAGGAAATTGTTAACTCTCCTGAGGCTGAGATCTATGCTATGCTTAAAGAGTGCAATATGGATCCTAACGAAGCCGTTAATCGCCTCCTCTCTCAAGGTTTTCTTCGTTTCTCCCTTCAATTTTTCTCGCTTGTTTGGATTGTTGACGCTTTTGTTCGATGCGTAGGAAAGCTAAATGATAAATTGAATGGCGGAAGAAAAGTAGGGTTTGGGTTTGCTTGTATCCCGACGAGGCTAAAATTGACTGATTA
>OVAU01000699.1:0-18472 GCA_900406315.1 Biscutella laevigata subsp. laevigata
GCTCTGCGTAGTCGCTCTTACCGTGTTTTCTTGTAGTGAGTAAAATAAATCCTACTAGACATCTTAGCTAATTCTCTCTTTAATTTCTCGGTCTCACTCTCATAAAATTTGAAAACATCTACTGCAGCAGTGTTTCGGCTGATACTTCACATCTGGATTCAAATACTTCCAAACTGCTCTAACTCTCTCATACTCAACATAAGAAAATGGGAGATCATGTTGAACAATACACTTAGCGACCATCTCACGAAAAACAGAATGATCAAACTTCCTAGCTTGCAGCTTAATTTGTCTTCACCACATGATGATACCCATGCTCGAAGGGGAGAAATGCTATTTGCTTTGTAAGAAGACTTCTATGAAAGTGTTTCAAAAGAGAATTGCTTGTTAAAACGATCTTGTCGTTTCCAGTGAGTGAATTTCGGATTGGGAGTTGTTTGTCCCTCAGTCGTGACAGTTGGAGGTGGCATACGCACAGTTCCATCAAGATAACCAGCAAGGGCATATCCATCAAGAAGGGCGAGGACCTGACGATTCCACATGAGGAAGTGGGAAGCATTTAGCTTAGTGATATTGGACATGTTGATGTTGAGGAGAAGTGAGGAATTGTTGGTAACAATGGTTTCGGATGCTGATGGTGATACAGACATGATGAGAAAAGAGAGGAGAAGAGAAGATTTGAAGAGAGGAGTTTGGCGGCGGAAAAAAAAATTTCAAAGTCGAGGTATCGTATACGGCTCCGATACCATATAGAATTGTAATGAGAGTTGTATTGATCATAGGTTACTGTACAAAGCTTATATAGGGAAATTACAATGACAATTAGGGTATATACTATGACTAAAGTATCCTTTCCATATAAAGGTCTTACATTTGTATTGATCATCATTTTACCAACATCTTCATATCTAGGCTTAACTTTGCACTTAAGACGATGTCTTCTTAAACACTTTTGTACCATTTTTATGGGAATCATGAGCATAATCCAGCTTGCCATGAATACATTGCGCTCTTTCTTCATGTTTTCCCAAACCATCAACTTTAGTAATCACTACAAAATCTACACATACCTATGAATATTTTTTTCTCTTTTTCGGTTCTAATGACTTCCCTTTGTCACCACCATCATCAGAAATTGATCGTTTGTTATTTGCATCAAACTCCAAATCTATGGATCTTAATCCAGAAGGATCATGTGATTCCTGTTAGAAATAAAACACAAACAAATAATATCATAGTTAGACAATAACAAAAAAAAGATAGTTTAAGAAAGCTTACAAGTAAAGAAAATTATCATAAGAACTAGATACATACCATTATAAATCTTAAATTTCAATTTACTTTCTCTCTCGTTGATACTTGGCAGTTGGTATCAATGGTATGTGACGTATGTCATCTCGTCTCTCTGCATGTATGATTCAATGTTTTAAACTTTCTTGTAAAAGTAGAAAAACCAGAAACGGCGTATAGGGTTTTGAATTTTTATTACTCATACATGATCAGTGAAATCAAACATGGCATTATGATATCACTCATACATGATCAGTGAAATCAAACAAGGCACTATGATTTAAAGCATAAAACATACTGAAATAGATTATAAAAAGGGTTCAAAAACTTCTCCAAAATACAAGAGATTGAATCATATATATCTCCCTGAAAGTTCTCTAGACAAGCTCTATGTTTCTGGAAAAATCAATGTGTAAACTAAAAAACATGACTTGTGGTGCTTATATAGACTTCATGAAGTCTTGGACTTCTATTGGAGTTGGGCTCGATTTGTGAAAATTCGAGAAACTTGGATTTTAGGGATCAATTGATCTTATGTAGGGTTTGATCGATCATGATTTTATTTATGCAGTTGTTTCCGAGTTTTGTGGATCGTTCCAAATGATCTCCTTGGAGGGAGGTTCAATCGATCCCAAGCTTGGCGAATAAGGAATTCTTCAAAATCTTCCTGAAATCACATAAAAAAGCTTCATTTCTTCAAATATAATCTCAAGATCTGTAAAAAAAAACCAAAGAATCCAAAAACACATTTTATTGACTCGATAAAGGGATGTAAGCATGCCAAAAAGCACATCATAAACCCCTAAAATCAGGACTTATCACTCATACTAGTTCAATGCATACGCCAAATAAATCATGTCAATGATTCTTCTTTATCACTTCTAGAGGAAGTTATAAGCCAACCATGTTTAGAACCATTTGTTAGCAAACAACCAGGGAGGCAAAAAAGTCAAGAAGAAAAACAGTGTCAGGGGTTGCAAGGAATAGAAAGACCGAGAGCACAACACACTTGCGAAAAACGTAAGCAAATTGGTAATAATCAGAAGACTTGCGTTTATAGTAGTATACTAGTCTAACAAATTGTAATGAACAATTCACACCTTTATTATTTCTTAGAACGTTAAAACGTTTGTCATAACTACTCATATAGTTTGTAATGTTCGTTTTTAATGTTGTGTTTCATTTTTAATAAAATATATATTATCGAGTGCAAAAAGAAGTTTGTATTATACAAAACAATGAGTATAACATCAAAATGTGTTATAACTGTATAAATAAGTTTGTAAGCAACATTTACCAAGCTTGTCATCAAATGCACAAAGAAATTTGTCGTTTGAAAAGAATATACAAGCAACGTCAAAAAGTCTGGCACAGTAAAAAATTATGTCATAACTGGAAAAAACATGTCATAACTAGAAAACAAGCGTGGCTCAGGACAGGAGATTTTAATGAGATAAATGGAAACCATGAAAAGATTGGAGGAAGAACTAGAGCTACCAGCTCTTTTCTAGACTTCAGACTCATGTAGGAAACATGCGGAATGGTGGATATACCATACCGAGGAGACTGTTTTTCATGGGTCGGTCGAAGACACGACCATCTCATCCGCAGTCGACTCGACAGGGCTATGGAAACGAGGAATGACATAACATTTTTCCTCGATCAAAGGCTGAATACCTGAGACTTCTCGGGTCAGACCACATACCGGTCCTAACTCATATACCCACGGGGCAAATGAGAGGACGAAAGTGCTTCCGATTCGATAAACGGTGGATTTCAAGGGCGGAATTCAGAAATATCATTGAAGAGGGATGGAATACGACAACCGGGGAGTATATGCACAATCCAACCCATGGAGAGAGAATCAAGAATTGCCGCTTGGCGATCTCATCATGGTGAAAAAGGATAAATCCACTTCTGCGGAGAAAATAGAAGGACTAAAATGGAAGTTGGAGTAGGCGCAAATAGATGGACATACGACCACCGTAGAGATCAATCGAATCCGAAGTGAGTTACAGAAGGAAATGCTGGAAGAGGAAACTTTCTGGAGACAGAAAAGTCGTCGATTATGGTTGAAAGAAGGTGACCAAAATACAAAGTTCTTCCAAGCTACGACAAAGCAGAGAAGAGCCTAAAACCGCATAACGGGCATAAATGACCGTGATGGGAGATGGACGGAAAAGAGGAGAATATAAAACAAATAGATGTCGACTATTTCCAGAACGCATACCTAGCATCACCCACTACTGATCTGGAAGAGGCTCTTGAATACGTGATGCCCAAGGTCTCGCAGGAATTCGAAACTGACCAGGCAGGTCTCACCGGCAAAGATCAAGAGAGCACTCTTTGCGATAAACCCGGAAAAGGCACCTGGACCGGATGGAATGACGACCTTATTTTACCAAAAGTACTGGGATGTGATAAGTACTCATGTCATCGAAGACATGAGTAGATTTTTCCACGACGGGATGATGGAACCGGAGATGAACGAGACAAACTTATGTCTGATACCAAAGATCACCAAACCCAAAGACATGGCCAACTTTAGGCCAATAAGCCTTTGTAATGTAGGATATAAGATTATATCTAAGATCCTTAGTCACCGACTAAAATCAATACTACATGAGATCACCTCGGAGACGCAATCAGCTTTTGTATGCGGGAGGGCGATCACAGATAATGTGCTACTAGCGCAAGAAGCAATACATGCTCTTAACACAAAACGCCTATGTAGAGAGAAATTCATGGCAATCAAGTCAGATATGAGTAAGGCGTATGATAGGGTGGAATGAAATTTCCTCGAAGCCCTAATGAAGAAGATGGGTTTTGGGATATAAACTGGATCATGGAATGTGTCACTTCGGTGACATACAGTGTATTAGTCAATGGCTCACAGACGGGCCATATACAGCCTACTCGGGGCCTGAGACAAGGGGATCCGCTTTCCCCCCAGTTATTCATCCTGTGTACGGAAGTCTTAATAGCCAATCTAAAAAGGGCCGAAGACGAACGAACTATTTCGGGGATAAAGGTGGCCCGAGCTAGCCCCCAAATTTCCCATCTTCTCTTTGCAGATGACAGCTTGTTCTTCTGTAAAGCGAATGATGATGAGAGCAACTCACTCGCAAAAATTTAAAAGCTCTACGAAAATGCATTAGGGCAAATGATTAACTTGGATAAATCAGCTATAACATTCGGAAAGGGAGTCTCACAAGAAAAGAAGATGGCCATCAAACAGATTATGCACATTGCTCAAGAAGGGGGTAATGACAAATATCTAGGGCTCCCATAACAAATGAGTGGATCAAAAGTGGAAGTTTTTGACTATATCCGTGAACGATTACAGCAAAGGATCAATGGATGGTCAACAAAATTCCTATCGAGGGCAGTAAAAGAAATTATGATCTAATCAGTAGCAATGGCACTCCCAGCTTACGCGATGTCGTGCTTTCTCTTCCCGAAAGGTGTATGTAAGAAACTGACAAGTGCAATAGCCAACTTCTGGTGGGGATCGCATCCAGATTCAAGAGGAATACATTGGGTAGCATGGAAAAAGCTGTGTCAACCGAAAAATCTAGGAGGTCTTGGGTTCCGCTCACTCGAGCAGTTTAATAAAGTGCTACTAGCGAAACAGTTATGGAGATTAGAGAACAAACCGGATTCTCTACTAGCAAAGGTGCTAAAGGGAATATATTACCCCAATACACATCCCTTTAATGCACCACGAGCAAACCGGCCATCCTATGGATGGCGGAGCATCCAAGCGGCCAGGAGTTTGGCACTGAAAGGAGCCAGAAAAACAATTGGATCAGGGGCCTCCACTCTAGTCTGAAGCGACCCCTGGATCCCAACCCAACCGGCTAGACCTACATTACCAAGAGGTTTACCAGAAGATCACCACCTCCGAGTTACTGATTTAATTGACCAGACCACAACTACATGGGATATTAGGAAACTTAATGAGAAGGTAGACCCCCAGGACATACCGAGAATTCTCAGTTTGTGTCCGGGCCAACCCAAGCAGCCGAACGGATACTGCTGGAGCTTTACAAAGTCCGAGAAGTACACTGTCAAATCAGGTTATAACCTGGCATGTACAGATTAGGATGAGGATATGGTTTTCGAAAGGAAACTGCCATCGATAAACCCCCTGAAAGAGAGAACGTGGAACATGAAGGGAACACCAAAAATACGCCATTTCCTATGGCAAGTACTCTCCGGAGCAATACCAGTAGCGGAAAAACTTATTTGTAGAAATATGAGGGTGGATCCAACATGCCCAAGATGTGGAAATTCAACTGAATCAGTGAACCACACAATATTTAAATGCCCGCCAGCGATGCAGACATGGGCACTGGCACTGATACCCATGCCGGGCCATGAGTTCCCATCAGATAGTTTGTATCATAATATAAACTACCTCATGCATAGGGCGGAACAAGATCAGAGGTTTGGGGAGCATGTTAAATGCTTCCCATGAATTGCATGGTATATTTGGAAGGCAAAAATGAGAGCATCTATACGGGGAAAGAATTACAGCCACCGGCTATTGTAGAACTAGCACTAAGGGAATACGATGCTTGGAAAGAAGCGAATAAAGCGGAGGCATCAACCCAACCAAGCCAACCAGAAACAACGGAAAGCGAAGAGATACTATAACCGTTCACATGCAGAATAGACGGATCGTGGAAAGATGGTGACGCAACAGGTGGAATAGGGTGGGTCCTTCATCTTCAGGATGGGACGACGGATCTCATTGGAATGAAAGCCATAAAGAATGGCATCTCACCTCTACATATGGAGCTACACAGTCTAATATGGGCATTGGAATGTATCCAGGCCAGGGGCAGGTTCTGTGACCATTATGTCACAGACTCTAAGGACTTAGTAGATATTTGTGAACATCCACAAGATTGGCCAGCGTTTGCGACGGAGATAGCTGCACTAGGACACCTTTGGAATAACGGTGATCCTATGGTACTGAGGTATGAACCACGTGACAACAACAAGAAGGCGGATTTTCTGGCAAAAACGGCACGAAGAAGAGCAATACTATTCACTTTTGTTGATACAGCTTTACCACCGTGGATCAACTTGGAGGAAACTCCTTTCTCGAATATAACTTAGGTTTATCTGAATTTGCGACAAAAAAAAAAAAAAAAACTAAAAAACAAGCATGTCATAACTGGTTCACAACTAGTTAAATAAGTCTACCACAACTACATAAATAAGTCTTGAATCAGCACTAAAAATTCTGTCACTATTGAATAAACCAGTCTATCATAAACTATGAACAAACCTATCATAATTGTTACATAATAGGTCAACATAACCAAAAAATCTGTATATATGTACATACAACGTTTATTAAAAGTCTAACAAACCCCATAATGTTGTTATCCTGAATTAGTAAGATAAGAGATCTTTATACCATCATCACACAGTAATGGATATGATAAGGGTGGCATGGTTGACTCATGAACTTCAGTAAGTATGTCAATAGTAAGCTTCATCTTGATCTCGTTTATCTGAGAGCTTATCGAATTTTACACTCATAGCGAGATACTACTCCATGTGTTTTATGGTGAATACACCACAATCATCCAAATTTTCATTTGGATCATCCTTCGTGATTTTCAAGTGGAAAAAGCTTGATTCTTTTTTTCTCCGCAAGTGAAAATAAATTTGTAATCAAGTAAAATAAATTTGTATGTAAAAATAAGTTTATCATCAAGTAAAATAAATCTATAAGCAAGTAAAAATAAGTCTGTCATCAAGTTAAAATAAATCTCTAAGCGGATAAAAGTAAGTGTCATCAAGTAAAACTAAATCCGTAAACAAGTAAAAATAAGTTTGTCATCATGTTGTAAACAAGTAAAAATAAGTATGTCATACGTAAAAAAGACTTACATGTGAAGAATATATATGGCTCTCTCCTCCTTCGTCAACTTTGGGAATTTTGTCTACTCACTAGAAGAAAACAGGCTAAGAGCAACTACGAAGAGCGACTCCGGTGAGAGTAGATATATTGAGCGACTACTTTGCCACTACACTAAGCGACTACTGACACAAAGTCGCTAACTAATCCTTAAAGAGCAACTACTTCATCGTAGTAGCTCTTTTAGCAACTACGTTGCAACGACGTACCAGGAGTGGCAAAATTTTTCACCTACATAAGGACTAAAAAGCCCAGTCGCAGTTGATGAGTCGCTCATGGAGTTGTAGTGGCACCGGGGTCGCTCTTTGAGCGATTTAAGAGCCACTGCGGTCAAGTGGTTGCACAGTAGTCGCTCATGTGTTGAAAATAAATGGTTATAGCACATTTAAAAAATCGGGTGGGTAGGTGTACCAAAAAAGTGCCCCTCCTCTGTAGTTGCACTTGTAGTCGCTCGTTTTCCCTATATAAGCCCCATGAGCTCCATAACTTCTAAATGAAAGAAAGTGAAAAAGAGTAATGACAAATCCTTATAATAATTGGAATTTGAGGGAGTGGATGTACCGAAGAATGGATGAGGAGACGAATAACATTGCCGCCGACTTTTACGCGGGAGTTGCAGAATTCATGAACATGGCAAACAATCAGCCAATTGCTCAAAGTTGTGAGGGTAAATTTTACTGTCCATGCGTTAGTTGCAATAGGGAAAAATTTATGCCGGGACCTAAAGTTTGGAAGCATTTGTTAAGCAGATGATTTATGCCTAATTATTACGTTTGATATATACATGAGGAAGAATTGAATGTTTATTTAGGAACAAGTTATTATGTCAATACTGATCAACCAAGTCGTAATGATTAGCAACAAGATGTGGGTAATAATAAGGGTGATAGATATGTGGAGATGGTTCATGATTCCTTTAATGAAAGTTTGACCTTTGATAACCAAAAAAGATCATATTAATGATCACGGTAATCATCAAAACCCGATAGAACCAAACGAGGATGAACGTCCAAATGAGGAGACAATGAATTTTTTCAACATGTTAGAAGCAGCAAAAAAATCCATTGTATGATGGTTGTTATGAAGGGGACTCACAGTTATCTACATCGACTCAGTACATGAACCTGAAGATAGTTTTTAATATGGTCGAGAAATGCGTAGACGGTTGGACTCAGCTAATTTCGAGGATTCTGCCGGAGGATAACCAAGCGACGGGTTCGTATTACGAGACAGAGAAACTGATGCGTAATTTAGCTCTCACATATCATACAATTGACGTATGTATCGAGAATTGTATGATATAATGGAAAGAAGATGAATCATTGGATGAATGTAAGTTTTGTCAAGCACCCAGGTATAAGCGTAGCACAGACGGGCTAAAATACCATATAGTCGTATGTGGTATTTTCCGGTCGGGGACAAAATAAAGAGAATGTATTTGACGGAGAAGAATGCTAAAGCAATCAGATGGCACGCGGAGCACGAGTCAGAGGAGGGAACAATGATTCATCCATCTAATGGAGCGAAATGGAACAAAATTCAGCAAAAACATCCTGCCTTTGCGGGAGAAGCAATGATCGTTTACCTCGGATTGTGCGCGGATGGATTTAACCCGTTTGGTATATCACGGAATAATTCTCTATGGCCCGTGATTATGACTTCGTATAACCTGCCCCCAGATATGTGTATAAATCATGAATTTCTATGGTTGACGATTTTGAACTCTAGGCCGAAACATCCACGAGCAAGTCTATTTGTTTTCCTCCAACCACTGATCGATGAGTTGAAAGAGCTTTGGTCAACTGGAGTTCAGGCATACGATATATCATCCCGAACGAATTTTAACGTCAAAGTGGTGCTGATGTGGACGATCAGTGACTTTCCGGCATATGGTATGCTCTCGGGATGGACGACCCATGGTATATTGTCGTGTCCAATTTGCATGGACCATACAAAGGCATTTCAGCAGCCAAATGGAAGGAAGACGTGTTGGTTTGATTGTCATCGGCGATTTCTTCCTCAAAATCATCCATTACGGAAGAATAAAACAAATTTTCTGAAAGGGAAACACGCTTTGAAAGATTATCCACCTGAATCTTTGACAGGTGCCGACGAGCAAATTTTGCAAGTTAATCCGCGGACAACATTAAATGGGGTGGGAATGGTCATGATGTTAAGACGTCGGGATACGGTAAAACGCATAATTGGCAAAAAGAAAGCATAATTTGGGAGTTGCCATACTGGAAGGACTTAAATCTACGACTTAATATGGATGTCATGCATATAAAGAAGAATATATTTGATAAAATCTTGCACACCGTCATGAATGACGACAAAACAAAAGACACAAAGAACTCTAGAAAGGATTTGGCCCTATTTTATTCAAGGAAAGAGCTGCATTTAGATTCTCGTGAAAGAGCTCATATTCCTATCTTCCGATTGTCTGCAGCTGCCACGAAACGCTTATTGGAATGTGTAAAAAATAAGGTTAGATTCCCAGATGGATATGCGTCAAATCTAGCCACTTGTGTAGATTTGGATGGAGGGAAGTTTACGGGTATGAAGAGTCATGATTGTCATGTATTCATGGAGCAGTTGCTTCTGTTCATTTTTACAGAACTCTTACCACGAAACGTACATCTTGCACTATATGGTATGTAAATTTTATATGAAAATTACGTAATTATACTATAATTGTGAAGTTATATATATATATATACTTACCGAACCTATATAATGATTCGTAGGAATTGGAAGCTTTTTCCGAGACTTATGTTCAAGATCTCTCCAACAAAATCGGGTTCAAATTACGAAGGAGAACATCGTCATCATTTTATGCAATCTAAAGAAGGTCTTTCCACCGGGGTTTTATGATGTAATGGAGCATCTCCCCGTATATCTTCCATACAAAGCTGAACTCGGTGGGCCTGTACAGTACAGGTAGATGTATCCATTCGAGAGGTTTTTCAAAAAAATGAAAAGCAAGGCGAAAAACAAAAGATATGTAGCTGGATCAATCGTGGAATCGTATGTGAATGACGAAATTTCTTATTTCTCTAAGCAATACTTTGCCTCAAATATACAAACAAAATCAAGGTATTTAAATTTGATAATATTTTTAGTAAATATTTTTTTAAAACATATGTAAATCTTATATATATGTGAAGTGATCTTTATGCATGTATACATGTTAACAAGATTTGATGAAGGCGAAACCCCTGTTTATTCTATTGTCGAGGTACCAGATATATTCAGACACGTAGGGCGTGGGAGTGGAAGATGTCAGGAGATATGGCTATCTGATAGAGATTACCATTGCGCACACGCATTTATCTTGCGTAATTGTGATTACTTTCGGCCACTGGTGAGGTATATTTTGCGATTTTCTTAGTACTAATTAAATAAACAAAATAAAATTATAAAATTTCTCATGTTCTGTGTTTTTATGCACTATATATAACATGTTCGAAGTTCAGATTCGTTTCATGTTTCCCACATTAACTGAAGATGGAGTTACTACGAAAAGAGACGCATAATTCCCTTTTTGGGTTAAACAATACGTAAGCATTATACAGTGATTACACCCAACATAATCATATGATATCCGTTCTAAAATAATATGCCACCAATTGACGGGTTCTTACTAGAAATGGGACAAACGAGGAGTTTCCAATATGGGTTCAAGAGTTAGTTCAAGGTCACATTAATAAAAGCAATTACTTGGCACATATACTATACGAGAGGATATTTGTTTCATACCCAAAACCACGGATTTCGAAAGAAAACATATAACTATGAGATATGTGTGAAATGAGAAAATTATGCTGATCAATTTGGTGAAGCTTATTTTTATGAAAACATAATAAATATCATACAGTTACAGTACGCAGGATTGGTGAACTTGAAGATCATACTTTTTAAATGTGAGTGGTATGACCCAACATAAGGTAAAGGAACGAGAAAGAGCAAATGGGGTGTTGTTGACGTACTTGCATCTGGAAAATATTACAAATATGAGCCTTTTATATTCAGTAATTACTAATTATTTAAGTTATATAATATTTTTTTTACATATAATTTATTTGTATTAATTAAAGTTTTGTATAAAACAGCTTCTCAGGGCGACCAGGTCTGCTATGTACCATACACATGCACAAAACAACTTAAGCAATCATGACTCAGTGTTATGAAAGTCATTCTGTGTGCCAATATTTCCGGAGCATATAAAGACATACTACCTCCGTTTCTGCAACAAGAAACCGACGTTGATGTTGAAATAAATACGATTGAGGAGGTGGACGTAGATGATTTAGCAGATATATCAGGAGCAAGAGAAGATATCATTTTCGCACTTCAAGATGAGGAACCTGATGAATTTATTTGCAATCTATCGAGTTCTGATGATGATGAAGAGGAAGATGAAGAACAATGAAATTATGTTGTAAATCTTCTCTATTCAAAGAAATGTATGAATCGCTGTATAACTTTCAAGTTATAAACAAACCAAGTATCATCTTTATATACACCATAATTTGTATAAAACGATCGGATTTACTACTATGGGTCAATGGTTCACACCCAATAAAAATGTACTCCCTTCCCAAATTTCTCAAGGTTCGAACCAGGATGAAACCCATTTCTAGTTTTTTTAAAGTAGTCGCTCTGGAGTTGCAAAAGAAAAACTCTAGAGCCACGCAATGTTGTTCTCATTAGTTGCTCTGGAGTTGCAATAGAGCGACTCCGTAGCCACACTATGTAAAAATCAAAAACTAAATCATCCGACGTAGCTCTGAGGTTGCAAAAGAGAGATTAAAGAGCCACTGCTTGTTACTATATTGTTGCTTTGTAGTGGCAAAAGAGCAACTCCAGAGCCACTGCGTGGCACATTTTTATTCGTTTCACCATTTCCGTAAGCTGGAAACGATCAAGATACTATATGATTATATTGTACTCATAAAACCATACCAAAGCTTCAATTTTGAACATTTGATTATTTAAAAAAAAAAAACATTACACTTAAGAGGAAACCTTGTTCATTCTAATCGTAGGAATTCGTATTTTGTTTAATTATTGAAAAGTTTTCGAATTTCATTGTTAAAATACTTTATATATTTGCAACTATAGACTTATGTGGTTATTTGATGTTGAACAACAGATTTCTCTTTTTTTTTTGAAACGATCAAGTTATTAAAAGTTTTGAATAACCTTATATCATTTTAGCTGTAAACAATTTACAAATTCTTTAATATGGCTCACTAGTTCTCACGTGTATACTCTCGGTCTTCCTTTCTGTTAAGCCACGGTTCGATTCTCCGCAATTTTCATTTTTTGTTATTTAGGAGTCGCACCAGAGTTGCAAAAGAGCAACTACGGAGCGACTCCGTGAGGAAAACTAAACCCTAATACCACTAGGTTCCCTAATCCCTAAGTTGTGGCTCTGTGGTTGCAAATTCGCGACTCAGAGCCACTCAGTTTGAAAAAACGTAACCTAAACCCTTTTATAGTGACTCAAGGGTTGCAAAGAAGCGAGTACAGAGCCACTATGCTATATTATATCCAAGCCTTAAACCCTAAATTGTGGCTCTAGCGTTGCAAAAGAGCAACTCTAGAGCCATTACAGGGAACATTTTTATTTGGTTAACCATTTCCGTCAATTGGATCGGCTCAAGATACTATATGATTATATTGTACTCATAAAACCATAACTAATTATCAATTTTCCACATTTCAAAAAAAAAAAAATTAAAACAACGAAAACTACTACATTAACATAACATAAGTATTACACTTAACAACAAACCTTTTTCATTCAAGTTGTAAGAATTTCTAATTTGTTGAGTTATTAAATTTTTTTCAAATGTCATGGTTAAAACACTTTATATATTTGCCACTATAGACTTATCTGGTTATTTGATGTTGAACAACGGGTTTATATTTTCAAAAAACGTTATATGATTTTCGCTGTAAACCATTAACAAATTCTTCAATATGGCTCACTGGTTCTCATGTTTAGACTTTCGGTCTTCCTTCCCGCTAAGCCACGGTTCGATTCCGGGCAAAAACCTTTTTTCGTTACTTTGGAGTTGCTATGAGGTTGCAGAAGAGCGACTCCAGAGCCACGTTGTGTGTTTCACCCGGATCGGTGACATTAGTCAATGTGGTCAACCATGGAGTCGCTCTGGAGTGGCTTATTTGCAACGCCAGAGCCACTCCTTGTTGGGTTTGGTATGCTTGTTGGTTCCGAGAAATCTCGTAAAACGATCATAATTAACAGGAGTCGCACACGAGTAGCATATTAGCTACTACAGAGCGACTCGGTTCAATTCCGAATTTTCGTTTTGCCGCCTAATGGTTTTACAAAATTATTTAGAGTCGCTCTCGAGTGGGTTAAGAGTGACTAAAGAGAAAATACGTAGAAGAGCGACTAAGGAGCCACGTTACTTGCAGTTGTTCCTCTGTATCGTCTTCTTCGACGAAACCCTTCATCCTCCGCCATTTTCACTCGTTTTCAGTTAGAAATCTCTCAAAATCTCTCTCAATCTTCGGTGAATCATGTCGAGAAGTGGTAGCAGTGGTCGGATCCGCCATGGAGGAAGTAGTGCCTCAGCGGGGATTACCGGAAATTCCCCCCAATTGGGCGCCAGAATGACGTGGGTTCCCAACTCCGTCGGCGCCGACGACTCATCTCCGACGACCCTGCGACCATTGGTCTAGAAGATTCTCTTCCCGTCCCCGCCGATGAACCAATTCCCGTTTCAATCCTTTCAACCATTGGTGGGGATGCAGCAATGGCTGGGATCTTAGCCGGGGATGGTTTTTCCGACGCCGGAGATCCCAATCTTGCCGGAGCAGACTCCTCCACCGGCGGTTGAGGCGGCGGCCGTCGACTACGAAGCCCGGTTAGAGGCAATCCTCCGTATGTCGGGTTGGGAACACTTGTCCATCCTCTCTCACGTGCCATCCGAGGACCCAGACATAAAAACTATCTGGTAATTTGAAAATTTAGAATTATTAGAATTATTAGGTGGATTTTGGAACAATCAGGTAGAATTAGAATGATTTTAGAAATTTTAATTATTATTAGAATTATTAGATTGGTTTTGGAATTATTGAGTTGTCTTATAATGAATTTAGAAATTATATTGATACTTACAATTTTTAAAACAATTTGTAGGCTCGATCGAGACGAAGACTATCTTACCCGGGCCATCTCGATTGTTTTGAAGCACAAGTTTGACGGTCCATATTACAGTTGGACCGTAACTCCTTCCCACGTCCAGAGCCGATATTTCTACCAATTCGCGGTATATTTACAATTTATTTTCACTTTTTATTTATTTATCATTTGTTTTAACAGTTACTAATGTAAGTTTTTTTAAATTGTAGCAACACCATACCTGGGACCCGACTATTACGGGATTGGTACGCGAGGAGTTCGACTCCTTCTGGACCCGTCTGATGAAGGGGGTGTCTCCCGGTGGAAGAAAAAGGGGAAGCGTCTGAGGTGGATTACCGAGGATGTGTGGCAGATCATGAAGCAGCACTGAGACACCCTTGAAGCTCGAGTGATACACGGCTAGATAGTGAAGCCAAGCCCCAAGGACCAACACTAGAAGCTCTCACTGGACCGGTCACTAGAGCACAAGCAAGGAGGCTGTCTATAGCCATCATGGAGGTCTTGGAAGAGCTAGAGACCCACTGCCATTACTTGGAGAAAAAGGAAGACGCGGCCATCCGAAGCTTCCTCTCCACCTCTCCAAGTCATTGAGTGAATTAGGTTGGGTCTAAAGGGGTACTCTTCCTTCGTTGGGGTTTTGTTCCATGTGGTTTTCCCCTTCAAGGTTTGACGAGGCCCATTGCACAAGATCCATCTGAAACACCAAGCCAAGGCTCACCCTTTTTGCTTAAGTCTTATGACCGTTAGAGAAAGGAGCGTCTTTGGCTCTACCCTTATTGTCTTTTCACTTATTCTCTTTAGGGTTTTTGTTTCTCATGCAAGTCAGACTATTTAAAGAGTTGTAAGCCATTTCGGCAAACTTAAACTTTCATTTCAAAATCAACGAGATTTCTCTCATTTGGAAGTTCATAAGGGTGTGTAATATCTCTTTGGCTTGGGTGTGTCATATCCCAAGTGTTTTCTCTCTTTTGTTTTGCTTAAGGATTCCTAGTCTTAGTCTTCAGATCCTGAGTGTAATCGCCATCGGAGTCAAGCAATCGGCCGCAGATCGTGGGTTATCGAGTTACTCGGCTATCGGAACAACATCGTTCCACGACAAGGGCAACATGGGGTGAATCTCATTCCTCCGACTGTTTCGACGCTAAGTCCAGTTCTGCTTCAGTTATTCTTCATCTTTCCTACAAAGATCAAGTTCCATCGAGAAAGATCCCAACTTTCTACTCATTAGGTCGTGGGAATCGTTCAAGCTTTTGCGTACGACCGGTTACGGCCGTGCATGTCGTACAAACGACAACCTCAAATGTTTCCTCCGATCATTCCATCACTAAATCGAGATCTCTCTCAGCTGTTCCGCATTATAACCCTAATGATGAGATTCCATCGACCACTTTCTCATTTCACGTCATTTAGGCTGTGCAACTCGGAATCACCCTCCTTTACGTCGTACAACCGGCCAAGCCATACTATCGGAACCGACGACTTCAAAATCATTCCTCCAACCTAAACTCAACTTTCCCTACATCTCTCTCGACAATTTCTCTTATTTTCACTTTATTTGAAGATCTGATAAGTTTCGTTATGTTTGCCCGTAGGATTTTCAAGACTTGGCTCCTGAGGTCGTCCTTAGTCGGCGGCCGCAAGCGCTTTACTACTCCTAGAGTGTTCGATCTGTTAGCTGGGATGTATTAGGTGGTATCAGAGCACTTGGAGTCTTCTTGAACCAGAAACTCATGGAGTTTCTTCTTTCTTCTCAAAGTTTCACCTTTTATGCGTTTGTACCGTTTTTAAGAACAGTTGAAAAGTTTGGCGTTTTGATCTTGTTTCGGGCTTCTGGTTTTTCTTAGTTTAGTCCTGGTTATTGCTAGGGTTAAAGTCTTTGGTTGTTGCCATTTTGTATTTCAGATTTCCAAGTTTGCAACTTTGTGCGTTCTCCGGGTTTACTTTGCCGTACAAGCCAAGAGTGAAATTTTTTCTCTTTCTAGGACCACGCGGTGATTATTGGGATTATTTTGGTTTGTCCTTTCAGGTACAAGTTACAGAGATACGTCAAAAGTAAAAGGATCCTCAAAGCCAGCTGGTCGCGCGTGTGCTCCCAACACTTACTTTTGGGACCACTTGTACGGTTGTCCTTCACAAGACCGTTGCCAATCATTTGAATTTGACAGCTACGGCAAGAGACAAAAGGGATATTCGTTCTTGGGATAAAAGCAAGGGGCAAAAGAGGAAAGGCAAATGTGGTTTACGCCAAAGTTTGCACGAACGCCTTAGGTGGTCCCCAACCTACGATCCGCTTCTATCCACTCAAGACTTGCCAACCACGGAAAATCACACTTATTTGACGCGTGCTTCTCAACGCAACAGAGCACAATCCTCTTCTCCACCAAGGCCTAGACCCCCATCCATTCGGAGAAGAGCTCCAATTGATCCATCGGTCGCCGCCATGGTGAATCCTCCGGCTAATCCGCCACTACCACCAGATCTTGAGACGAACTTAATACGCCTCCTCAGTGAGAAGTTTGATGAGCTTAGGAGAGAGCTTCAACCTCCTCCCCAAGCGCCTCCACCGCCAGATCAAGAAGATCTACCACTGCCTCAACGGCCTAGAGTAGAAGGTCAATATCCGGTTGAAGAAGAAGAATTCTTTCTTCAAAGGTTTAGGCCTTGGAGACCAAACAGAGGTCCACATCCAAGACAACAATGGGACTGGGAACAAAATAGGAGAAGGTTTGAGGTTGGGCGTGAAGAGATCCCGCCTCAAGACGTTAGGAGAGAGCCGGCTAGACAAGCTTACCCGAGAGAACATTTTCCATCAAGAAGAGCGGTTCCAAGGTATCTATACGAAGAAGACGCCTTCTCTGATCATACCAGTCAAGCCTCTCAAAAGCCTTACCACCGTGAACCAAGGCAAGAGAGAATTGAAGGTTTTAAGGTCAAGATTCTGGCCTTTCATGGAAATAGCGACCCAGATGCCTATTTGGATTGGGAAAAGAAGATCGAACTTGTGTTTGATTGTCGTTGGTATTAAGAGATCAACAAGGTGAGAATGGCAACCACTGAGTTCCATGACTACGCCCTAAACTGTTGGGATCAACTAGTCACCACAAGGAGAAGGAATGGGGAGCAACCCATTGAGACTTGGGCAGAATTGAAGACGGTCATAAGAAGACGGTTTGTTCCAAACCACCACCACAGAGACATTCATCAGAGGTTAAGGAAGCTCACCCAGGGTTCTAAGACTGTGGAAGATTACTTCCAAGAGATGGAAAGGCTGCTGTTAAGGGCAGACCTTAGAGAAGATAGAGAAGCAACTATGGCTCGCTTCTTAGGCGGTCTTAACCGCGAGATCCAAGATCCTTTGGAACTTCAACATTATGTTGAGATGGAGGAAATGCTTCATAAGGCAGTAATGATAGAGCAACAAGTCAAGAGGAAGGGTAAGGCTCCTTTCAAGTCTAGCTACCAAAAGGATTCCAAGCCGGCTTACAACAAGGAATGGAACCCGCCTAAGAAGACCTTCACGCCTATTGCCAATGAAACCACCAAGGAAACACCTACTGCCTTCAAGGATAAGGGCAAGGGTATTGCCAATCCCACTAGAGCCAGAGATGTGAAGTGCTTCAAATGTCAAGGCTGCGACCATTATGCTAACGAGTGCACCAACAATAGAGTTATGATCCTCCTTGAAGATGGAGAGTACATGTCGGAAGATGAAGAACCTCTTCAAGAAGAGGTTGATGAAAACTCAATGGATGAGTGTGAAGAAGAGGCTGCCCAAGGAGAGCTCTTAGTGGCCAAAAGGGTCTTGAAATTGTTTCCTAAGGAAAAAGAAGAGGAGCAAAGGGACAATTTATTTCACACGAGGGGTTTGGTGAACAAGAAAGTTTGCAGTCTCATAATAGATGGGGGGAGTTGCACGAATGTTGCTAGCACCACAATGGTGAAGAAGCTTGCTCTCGAGATGAAGAAGCACCTGCGGCCATATAAGCTTCAATGGCTCAATGCGGATGGAGCTCAAGGTGTCTCATTAAGTTACTGTTCCTATCAATATTGGCAAGTATGAAGATGAA
>OVAU01000700.1:0-17207 GCA_900406315.1 Biscutella laevigata subsp. laevigata
TCTTCTCAAAGCTTGCTCTTATTTTACAAACTTCGGTTATGGCAAAACGATTCATGCTTCGGTCATCGTGTTGGGTTGGTCATACGATTCTTTCATTGCAAGCTCGCTTGTCAATATGTACGTTAAATGTGGATCTTTAGATTACGCCGTCCAAGTGTTCGACGGTTGGTCTCACAGTGGAGTTCCTGCTCGGGATGTCACCATTTGGAATTCTTTGATTGATGGGTACTTCAAATCACGAAATTATAAGGAAGGGATTGAACGTTTTCGCCGAATGCTAGTGTTGGGTGTAAGACCTGATGCTTTCTCGTTATCCATTGTTGTAAGTGTTTTGTGTAAAGAAGGAAATTTGAGGCGGCGAGAGGGAAAACAGATTCACGGGTATATGTTAAGGAATTCGTTAGCGGGTGATGCTTTCTTAAAAACTGCTTTGATTGATATGTATTTCAAGTTTGGTTTATCGAAGGATGCCTGGAGTGTGTTTTTGGAAATTGAGGATAAATCTAATGTTGTTCTATGGAATGTGATGATTGTTGGATTTGTTGATAGTGGGATCTGTGAATCTAGCTTGGAGTTGTATATGCTTGCTAAGAATAACAGTGTCAAGCTTGTTTCCACTTCATTTACTGGTGTTCTTGGTGCATGTGGTCGAAGTGAGAAGTCTGGTTTTGGCAGGCAGATTCATTGCGACGTGGTGAAGATGGGACTTGACAATGACCCGTATGTTTGTACTTCTCTACTGTCGATGTATTCAAAATGCAGTATGATTGGTGAGGCAGAAACTGTCTTCAGTTGCATAATGGATAAAAGACTTGAAATCTGGAACGCGATGATTGCAGCTTATGCAGACAATGATTATGGTTACTATGCTTTGGAATTGTTCAATTTGATGCGAGAGAATTATGTCTTGCCTGACTCGTTTACCTTGTCAAATGTTATAGCCTGTTGCAGCATGTTGGAAAGGTATGACTATGGCAAATCAGTCCACGCAGAACTCTTTAAGAGACCAATACAAACTACGCCTGCAATAGATAGTGCTTTACTCACCCTTTACTCTAAATGCGGATGTGATTCTGATGCTTATTTAGTCTTCAAACTAATGGAAGAAAAGGATATGATTGCTTGGGGCTCCCTGATTTCAGGACTTTGTAAGAATGGGAAATTCAAAGAGGCTCTGAACATTTTCAGGTCCATGAAAGGTGAAGATGATAGTTTGAGACCTGATTCTGCTATTATGACCAGCGTTATAAATGCATGCGCAGGATTAGAGGATCTCAATTTTGGCCTTCAGATTCATGGCGGCATGATTAAAATTGGGTTAATGCTGGATGTTTTTGTCGGCAGCTCGCTTATTGATTTTTATTCTAAGTGTGGTTTACCTGAAATAGCTTTCAAAGTTTTCTCTGGCATGAAACCAGACAACATTGTTGCTTGGAATTCAATGATAGCTTGCTACAGCCGGAACAACTTTCCAGAACTATCGATAGAACTCTTCGATCTGATGCTCAATCATGGTGTCTTCCCAGATTCTGTATCCATCACAAGTGTCCTTGTAGCAATCTCATCAACTGCAAGCTTGCTTAAAGGGAAAAGTATACATGGTTATACAATAAGACTCGACATTCCTTCGGATACTCACCTGAAAAACGCTATGATTGATATGTATGTAAAGTGTGGGTTTTTGAAGTATGCAGAGAATACATTCAGGAAAATGCAGCACAAAAGCCTGATCACTTGGAACCTAATGATATACGGCTATGGATCCCATGGCGATTGTCTCGGAGCATTGAGTCTCTTTGATGAGATGAAAAAGGCAGGAGAATCGCCCGATAGTGTTACTTTCCTATCTCTGATTTCAGCCTGCAATCACTCTGGTTTTGTGCAGGAAGGCAAAAACATCTTCGAGACCATGAAACAAGACTACGGAATTGAACCAAAAATGGAACACTACGCAAATATGGTGGATCTTCTAGGACGTGCAGGTCACCTCGAAGAAGCTTACAGTTTCATAAAAGCAATACCTATAGAAGTAGACAGTAGCATATGGCTCTGCCTCTTATCTGCTTCAAGAACTTATCATAATGTAGAGCTTGGTATATTGTCAGCTGAGCAGTTGTTGAAGATGGAACCAGAAAGAGGTGGTAACTATATTCATTTAATTAATCTTTACATGGAAGCAGGACTGAAGAACGAAGCAGCGAAGTTGTTGAGTGAGATGAAGGAGAAAGGTTTGCAGAAGAAGCCAGGTTGCAGTTGGATTGAAGTAAGCAATAGCTCTCATGTTTTCTTCTCAGGTGGTTCGTCTTCTCTACTGGAGACAGAAATCTTTAATGTATTGAATAGCTTAAAGAGTAACATGGAAGATGAAGATAAGTCCACTTCAACAAGATAACATTCCGAATCGATGGTGTCTTTTACATCACTTATACTTCTCGAAAACACATAAGAACCACTCTTTTTGGCAGTGTAGAGTAAAAATTGATACCCTTGAGGTCGAAAATGAATGATATTACAAATCAAATCACTCACCTGGAGATGCTTTCAAAAAAGAATGTACATAGTATGCTGTGTATCCTCTATTGTTCATCACATTCCAGATGAGGTTCGGTTAATGCGTTGGGCACCAAGTTTAGGAGCTGCAGGTTTAGCGGCTCGGCCCCGGCCAGAAGACAAAGGTTTTGCTCTGGTGGTTGGTGGTGGAGCAGCAATGGCAGCCCATGGGTCTTCATCATCAGACTGTACTGACTTTTTTAAGTTCAACGGTCTTGATGTAGTTGCAGGTGTAGGAGCAGCTATGGATCCCCACAAATCATCATCTTCGGTTTTTGCAGCTGCTTTCACCGTGTTAATCTTTACTCTTGAGCTCATAGCTACAAAGATCAAACAGTTTAGACGCATAACCATATGATCTTTAGGCAAGTTTAACTGATTGTGCTCAGTATCAGCTAAATTTGGTACCTGGAGGTTTAGAGGACTGAGACACCGGCCGTTTTTGAGCTGCCTGTATGTTTGCAAGAGCTGGAAAAGGTTTTGGGTCATCGAGAGGTTCGAGATCACCCCAGCCGTCTTTGTCGCTATCAAGACCTTCGCTAATGCCATTCTCAATATCTCCCCAGCCATCTGTTGACGATGGAGATGATGGCGCCGGTTGATCTGTGAAGTCCGAGTTGGAGCGTACATGATGACTGGCTTTGACATTTGGCACCTCCGATACTGAGGAAAATTCCAAGAAATAAACAAAACAGGAAAGGAAAAGTACTGACACATAAAAAATGCCAGCGGAATGATCGGCCGGACAGAGGCTAGGGCTATCAAAGGCAATCTATTGTTTTTTATTTTACAATTTATAAATCTGTGGTTGTAGACTGCAACCCACTCACTTCCAGGGCTGAGAGAGAAAAAACAAGGTAAGTGGTCTCAAGTGTACCTGTGCTTGCAGCATCTGAGGCTACAGAAGCTAGGGATGGTGCTGAAGAAGAAGAAGCAAGAGACGTTTGTTCCATTGGCTTCCCCTTGAGAGTCAAAGAACTCATAGCCCATCTACAGAAGTAAATAAATTATTCCAGTTACTATACTTAACTCCCTGACCAGTGTTCATATATAGTATGAAGTATCTATTATATCTGACTTGACTATACTCACCCGATCAGACCAGCAGTTTCAGGCATGGCTGAGGATCCCCCGGTGGCTCCTTCTTCCCCAGCGTTTGTCTGTTAACACCTCAAAAATGTTCAGTTATCTTCCATCTCAATATAAAATTTTGAATATAAAAACAGCTCGAAGACATAGCTCGGCGGAGTCATTGTTCCTACCTTCTCATAGTTCTGTTTCAGTATCTGAATAAACTGTTCTACAGCCTGAAATGCCTTTGACCGAACCTCACTATTATGAAAATGAGAGAAAAGCATTACGTTTTTGTTGGAAGAAAATACTAGACGAAAAAGATGATGCCCTTGAATAAGAAACCTGTCTTGATCAATGGTTAGCACAACAATATTCGGAAGGATCCTAGTTGCTATTTCAGTATCGTCATAAGTAGTACTGGTGGCACACAATGCAACAATCCCTGCGTTAAGTAAAACCCAGTGAGATATAAGATTCACTGGAAAGAGATTAACAGCAGGGAGTTTTCAGACCAAACATCCCACACATTATGTCATAACAAGGATCCAGTAATAGCAGGCATTCAAATACCTGCACCTCGAGCAGGTGGAAATGTATCACGCAGTGCACGCACCGTAAAAGCATTGATCAAAACTCTTTTCCTTGTCTGCATCATTGTTTCATAATTAGGCAGAAACAAAAAAAAAAATTGATCCATAAAGGTAACAAAGAATAAAAAGAAAACGAAGCTGCTAAGACTAACCCCTTCATTTAGGTAGGTGGCAATATTTCCTAGTAGTATAGTGGTATTGGTCCTGATTGCAGGCTCTTCATCCACCTGAGAGGATACTATAAAATTTAAAACACAACTGCTGTGATATAAGTAACTACTACAACTTATACGGCCTCCCAAGTTCAGCTAAAAAATAACTAAAGGAACCAAACAGAGGTAATTTTTTACTGGAACAATCAATCATGGGAAAGAGAAAAGTCAAAGTAATTGCGGTAATGGATGCAAACCTGTAGTTTGGAAAGGTATTTCAACAGGGATCCTGAAAGTGTACGCTGAGAAAGCTGCAGCCACGAACAAAATCAGAAATATATATATCAACATATAGTTGGATTATTACAAAAAAAATGTTAATGCTGATAAAGACAGGCTAAATTAACGCCTTTAGATGAGATGAAACAGACAATACCTTTTTTAACTTCAAAATATATACAGAAGCTTAAATGGTTAAGAGCAGGTACCTTTGGAGCTAAAACGAGCATCGATTTAAGAGTCAGCTCTCGAAGAAAAGCAGCTGTATCAGCAAATCCAGTAGCAACATGAGGGTATACCTATAAGAACCATAGCCCATTGTTAATGTTAGCAGTATGCAACTAGACAGCAGTACCGCCAACCACCCACAGCTGAAATCTTGTCAGGCCACAGAAGAGGAAGTTGATCTTACTTGTTCATCGACAATTTGGTTGGACATTGATTCCCCAAATTGATCAACATGCTGCAGAAGAGAAACTCTAATAGCTCGATCATTGGAAGCAAAAAGCTTAACTATTGTTGGCAGCACCTAAAGTCAAAGAAGGGAATAACTTTAGACAATCACTGAAAAATATACATGCGCACATGCATAAATACACCAATGAAGTGGTTTGAGCGTTTTAACAGAAAGATAGTATGACTGAACAACCTTCACACTGAAATCTTCAGTTGATAACCACGAACCCATCTTAAGTAAGGCAGTTAATGCAGAAGCAGTAGCTGAACCAAATTCCAGGGAAGAAGCTAACAAAGGAAGAAGCTGCATCAACCAGAAGGTTAAGTCAAATAACAAAATACAAAGACTTCAAGTCAACTAGTTGTCCTTGTACCCAATAAGATTCCGATTCACACCTTCTTAAGCACGATCTCCCGAGGAAGCTGTTCAGCAACATTTGGTAGTTTGCGGAAAAAGGTATCTTTTTCGACGCTGTCTTTCAAGTTAAGAATATCCATAAAATGTATGGTGTCCACCAGCTTATTTTGGAAATACTCTGCCAATTCAAGTATAACAAAAATATGAAAGGATGGTCATAGATAAGTATGAGATATAATACAGCACTGTAATGAACATTCTTTTTTCAAAAACCAGAGGGAAGAGCCAGAAGCAAAAAATACAGAGAAAAAATGTACAAGCCGAGAATAGAGAAACAGTGAATTATTAACGTACAAAATTTGTAACCAAGACAGGAAGCTTACCGCCATTTTCTAGAAGTTTTGAGGTGTTCAATCTGCGAGAAGGCATGGAACTTAGGAGTCTCTGATAATCTGGAAGCAGAGACTGTGAGAAAAGAAACAGTCAACTGAAATGAAAGCCAGCTCTTAGAAAAACAAGTCGTACAAACCGATAAAGAGCAACAAATCAGAACTTTAGAAAACGCACAAAAATATTTTCAACTAAAATCACACTGCTAATAATTTAATTTCCAAGTACATTGGAACTAAAGTTATCAAAGATACAGAAGCAAAGAAGAATCCAAATCAATACACAAACCAAGGAAAGAAAGGGATGAAAACAAAACCTTAGAAATGCCGACAGTATTACGCAGCTCTTCTGTTTTTCCCAGCTTAGAGCCCGAGAAGAGTTCATAAATAAGACAACCTTCAATAAAGGAATTAAAGGGCTTCACTAAAAGATTGCACTCGAGGGGACTAAGAGTGAAGGAGATTATAATCTCCATTGAAAATTACCGAAGCATCAAAAGTCCAGCATGGTCTTACCTAATCCCCATGAATCAATGGCCCATGGTGGAGATTTTCTAATAGCAACCCAATCAGACTTCACCATTTCCATTGGCTTGTATTGTGTTCCCACTAGCCATTCATATGGCTGAAACAAGAAAATAAGGTACAAACGATGAAAGAAAGCAACAAACACTGACAGAGTAGTCCTACGTTGGGCACATGAACAAGGTCGACAACCTTAACTTCCATACTACAAGGTACATTTACAAGGGGTATCATAAAATCATGTTGTAAGAACAGATATATCATCAGGTTTCAGTTCTAAGATTTTCGGGTAGGTCAAAGGAAAATTAAAGAAATGGCTTTAAAATTGACAACACTAAGAAAATGTAAAACCCCAATGAACTACAATAGTGAATTATGAGTACCAGCATAGGTCCACTTGCGGATTCATTGCTCCCATCAAACTCTGATAGAACATCAAAAGCATGAAGTTTCCAGTCCAAAGTTGGTGTAACAACAACACTCGCCAGACAGACATTTCCATGCACCTGTTGAGACAGTACAAGTTAAAAGGTTTTTTAACTAAAATAAATGGTGAGGATTCATCATAAATTCAAGATATCAACAATACCTGACAAGAGAATCTAGTAACCACCGCTTATATATTCTAACTGAAATATAATGTTTTAAACAGACTCACAAGTTTGCAGTCATTGTTCAGAAAGCTCACAGCTTTAGCTATTTGGTGTAGTCCCAGCGCAAAATACTCATCCCTAATGGCAAAACCATTAGTAAGCAAAGACAGATGAGATGAAAAAATTGATGAAATAGAGTCAAATCTTGAGCCACAAATATATCATTCCCCTGTATTTTGACTAGCTGCTCATAAGAAGAGTTCATACCTCTGGGTAGCTTTCAAGCCTAGCTCCTTTATTTTATCATACAACGGCATAACAGGCTCAGTTACTATATAGATCGTAACCTTGGGAGTAGAACCCTCAAGAGTTTCAACCTCAGTGCTATGGAGAAATGAAAGTATATTTGGATGCCTAACCTGCAAAAAGAAATAGTAAATGATAATCTAACAAAAGATGCCAATGATAATAACAAGAGGAGAAATAAAAACAATAGAGCATATTATATTTATCTACAAATTGCTCGCCAACATGTGAAAAGTTAGATATCAGCAGGTGTCAACTCAACATGGGAGTTCTTAAGAAGGTAGGGAAAACTGATTATAAATTTCAGTGTGACTTCATACTTCCGCTACAGAATGGTACCCGTATATCACTAGTTTGATGAATTAGAGTTCAAAGTGCTTGAGAATCAGAGTTCTTAGAGCTCAATATAAGATTCCGCCAGTAATCAGAGAAAAAAGCATCTTGTCTACATGAATCGATGAAATTATCAAAACTTACGGTACGAAGGCGCTTGACACCATTTCGTCCAGCAGCCAAATGCCCATCTTGAGCATTGGTCCCAGAAAGAGAAAATATTGAAACTGGAGATCCATCATCCTGAAGAACCAAAACAGTAGAGAATTACAAACAACCGGACGAAGACAGAGAGAAGGGAGATTGGAGAATAACCTTGGAGGTACCACGAAAGTGATTCCAGGAACCCCAAGCAGAAGGGTAAGGATCACCAATGTTATAAGGCAGATCCTTGAGTCCCGTTCCAGATCCAGCCACTACTCCTTTCAAGAACTTAAACATCTTTCCACCTCTATATACGTCTCAATCTAACAATGGAAGAACGTTGCTGCTTTCGGAATGGGATCTCCTATCAAATCAGAAGAACATTGGTGGAGCAAAAAGCTCTGTTCTTATGATTTTTCTTCTTCCTTCAATCAATCTGCATCTTCCAAAAGAGGAGAATTCTGTAAAAAAAACCTGAACGGCTGAACGGGCTTACTCAATTGCCGTTTTCGCTTTTCATTTCTAAAAAGTGTGCTGTTTCTCTATTTATAAGACGCCGTGGAGTATAGATCTTTTGACATCTTATTTTGCGGGCCGAATTATAGAGCCCAGGACTGATTCATGGTTTGGACCTTAATTAAAGTTTGTATAAAAATCAACATAAAATGAGCAGTTAAGTTAGTAATTAAGCGGTAAACCAAAACATAAACGATTAAGCAATTTTTTTCGTCAACAAACATAGAGGATCTATGCCGAAGTCTCGAACAACCTTGCCTCGTCCGTAAGCCAATATGGTAGCGATGTTTCGGTGTAAGAGAATATCTTGTGTGTCTCTCTTGCCTTCTTCGCCAAAAATTCTACTTTCTTGTTCGCCGCTCTAGGTTGGTACANCCAAACATAGAGGATCTATGCCGAAGTCTCGAACAACCTTGTCTCGTCCGTAAGCCAATATGGTAGCGATGTTTCGGTGTAAGAGAATATCTTGTGTGTCTCTCTTGCCTTCTTCGCCAAAAATTCTACTTTCTTGTTCGCCGCTCTAGGTTGGTACACAATCTGCAATGGTGGTAGCTGATCTCGGAACTCCTGAAGGTCCTTCAAATCCGCAACGATTAAGCAATTAATATAACTAGAATTTATATTTAAAAAATTATGCTCATAAGATAATAGCTTATAAAAATTAAGAGATTTTGTGTCGAATTTGTATTTAGAAAATTATGTTAATTTGATGAATCAATATCTTCACAAAAACTAAAGATTTTATAAAATATCAAAATTTTTGTTTTGAGAAATTAAGATGATTTGGTGGATAATAGTCCACAGAAACTAAGAAATTTTGTAGGATGCTACTGTTTTGAATTTTGAGAAATTATACTCATTTGTTGGATAATAACATACGAAAACTCATTTTATAAAACACTATAATTTTTTATTTTAAGAAATTAAGTTGATTTGGTGTTGTACACACATAAAATAAGGTTTTACAAAATGTTAGAACTTATATTTTAGAAATATATGTTTATTTATTGCACAAAAACTCAGAGGTTTTGGAAAATACTATAATTTATATTTTAGGAAATAATGTTAATTTGATGGATAATAGTACACAAAAATTAAGATATTTTGAAAAGCACTAGGATATTTTATTTTGAGAAATTATTTTCATTTGGTGGACTATAGTTCAGAAGAACTAAGAGATTTTGTAAAACGGTAGAACTTTGTATTTTTGAAAATTATGCTCATTTTCTAGTTGCAACAAAAATATATGAGATTTTGCGAAACATTAAAATTTTGTATTTTAGGGAATTATGATAATTATTTGGATAATAGTCCATGAAAAATTGAAAGATTTTGTTAGATGCTATAATTCTATATTATGAGAAATTATGCTCATTTGTGGATAATAGTCCACAAAACTTTGAGATTTTGTGAAAAACGCTAGAAATTGGTATTTGGGAAATTATGATTATTTGGTTAAAAATACCTCCAAAACGCTAGAAATTTTTATTTTAGAAAATTATACTCATTTGGTGGATAATACGTCACAAAAGTTAATAAAATTTTTAAAATACTAGAATTTCTACTTTTGTAAATTATGTTGATTGGTGGATAATAGTCGAAAAACTGAGAGATTTTGTAAAATGTTATAATTTTTTATTTTGTGAAATTATGCGCATTTGATGGATAATAGCCCACAAAAACTAGGAGATTTCGTAAAAAGCTATAATTTGTATTTTCGGAAATTATGCTACTTTAGTGGGTTACGGTCCACAAAAAACTAAGATTGTTTTTCTAAGACTCTAGAATTGTATTTTGAGAAATTATGATGTTTCGGTGGATAATAATTCACAAAAACTTAGAAAATTTTGTAAAAAAATAGAATTTAGATTTGCGTAATATATGTTTTCGTGGATAATAGTCTATATAAATTGAGAGATTTTTTAAAACGATAGAATTTTATTATTTTGTGAAATTATGTTTATTTCGTGGATAATAATCCACATAAACTATGAGTTTTGTAAAATTCTTAATTTTTTTTTTGGAAATTATAGTGATTCGGTGGATAATAGTCCACAACAATTGAGAGATTTTGCAAAGTTTATATTTTATAAATTTTGATAATTTAGTAAATAATAATCCACAAAATTAAGAGATTTGATCAAATGCTAGAATTCTTTATTTTGGAAAATTATTCTTATTTAGTGGATAATATCTCCACAGAAAATGAAAGATGTGTAAAACGATAGAATTTTGTGTGTTTGTGAAATTTTGGTAAATTTGGTGCATAATAGTTCGTAAAAACTGAGATTTCTTAAAACGCTATAATTTTTACTATTTGAAATTATGGTGTTCGGTAATAATAACCCACAAAACTAAGAGAATCATTAAAACGCGCAAATTTTTATTTTGAAAAATAATACTCATTTGGTGGATAGTAGTCCATAAAACTAAAAGATTTTATAAAACTCTATAATTTTGTATTTTGAGAAATCATGCTCATTTGGTGGATAATAATCCACCAAATTTTTAGGAATGTTGTAAGACACTAGAGCTTTTGTATTTTGAGAAATTATGTTGATTTGGTGGATAAAATAGTCCATAAAACTGAGAGATTTTGTGAAATGTTATATTTTATTTTGGGAAATTATGATTATTTGGTTGATAATTATTTACAAAATCTCGAAAATTTTGCAAACCCCTAGAATTTGTATATTCTTGGAAATGTACTTTTTTCATCAATATTCTTGGAAATTATGTTGTTTTGTTATATAATACTCTAAAAAAATGGAGAATATTTTTAAAACACTAGACTTTTTATTTTGAGAAATTGTGCTCATTTGATGGGTAATAACCCACAAAACCTAAGAGATTTTATAAAACATCCGAATTTCATATTTTGAGAAATTTTGTGGATTTTTTGGATAATAGCATACCAAAAACTAAGAGATTTTAAAAAACGTTAGAATTATATTTTGTGAAAATTATGTTTATTTGGGGGATAATAGTCCATATAAATTGTGAAGGTTTTTTAAAACGTTATAATTTGTATTTTACAAAATTATGTTTGTTTAGTGGATAATATAGTCTACAAAAATAAGAGATCTTACAAAACATTAGAATTATATGTTGGAAAATTATGGTGATTTGATGAATAATATCCTACAAAATTTATGAGAATTGTGATATGTTAAAATTATGTATTTCTTGAATTATATTAATTTAGTAAATAATATTTCATAAAACTTATAGCTTCTGTAAAACAGTAGAATTTATTACTTTTAAGAGATTATTATTATTTGGTGGACAATAATTTATAAGAACTTAGAGATTTAATAAAACGCTAAATACTACACTTCCTGAAATTCTTTTGATTGGTGGATAATATTCCACAAAATTAAGAGATTTTTAAAATGCTAGAATTTATATTTTGATAAATTATGCTTATTTGTGGATAGATGTCCAAAAAACTAAAAGATTTTGTCAAATGCTATAATTTTGTTTTTTAAATTATGCTAGTTAGGTGGCTAATAGTTCAAAAACTGATAGATTTTTCTAAAACGCTAAAAAAAATTAATTTGAAAACTTTTTGTATTTTTTGTTAAAATTTAATTTTGTATTTTTGTGAAATTATGCTCATTTTGTGGATAGTAGTCCATAAAACTAAGAGATTTTTTAAGATCCTTCAATTTTTAGTTTGGAAAATTATGCACATTTTGTGGATAATAATCCATAAGTTGAGAGACTTGTAAAACATTAGAATTTTGTATTTTGATAAATTATGTCACTTTGATGGATAAAATAACTCACAAAAACTGGGAGATTTTGTAAACGGTATCACTTTAATTTATAGAAATTATGCTTATTTGGATAGTAATAACCCATAAAAACTAAGAGTTTTTATAAAACGTATAAAAATTTATTTTGATAAATTATGCTAATTTGGTGAATAATAGCCAAGAAATTTAAGAGATTATTTTGATATATTTTTTTATTTTTAAGAAATTAAAGTTTATAATGATTTACCATTAGAAATCGTAGTACTTCACTATCAAAAGGTACAATGATTCACTACGAACCGTTGTAATAATATGATAATCGTCGATATAAAGTTTGAACTTTTCATTCGAAGAGATGGAAATATTATGTTAATCTTTAGTTTTATTTTATTTTTTTCTATAAAAATGTTGACTCATTGATAGAAAATATGATAGTTAGATTTTAAATATAGAATAATCAATTATTATATTAAAACATAATTCATATAAAAATGACATCACCATTCTTAAATCCATTTTTAATTATGGTGATGTCATATTTAAACCCATTTTTAATTATGGTGATGTCATAATACAAATAAAATAATGATTTAAAACGTTTGAATCAGGCACAATACTAGAGTCTAAATCGCTTGATTTTAAGTATTTACTAGATCTCAAATTAAATCAGACATGATGAAATTTAAATGTTTTTATACAACAATTTAATATAAGGCGAATTACACAATATTTGTTCATATTATAAATTTTAAGCACATTTAGTACGTTGTAATACTGTATATAACTAAAATTTATAAGGTCATTAGGCTAAGAAAACTTCTGGACCCAAGTCAACTTCAATTTAGTTTTTATTTCTTTTTAAAGAAACTTACCAAACTTTCATGATATATGAAGTCCTTAGAAGTTTGAAATTTCTTAACTTATGCGTCTCCACTTTTAATCACAAAAAGTTCAACAGTTTGCATCATTTGAAACCTCAAGTCTTCGTGTAGACTTCTAAGAAAATCTTGTAATGTTGAATTTTGAAAAGAAATAATAGTTTTGTCTTAAAATTATAGAAGACCATGACTTGGTCAATGTTATTACCAGTTCTTCTGCCGTGTTTTAACTAAACCTGAACCCACCTTTTGCTTAATCGAATATCTCCGACCGGGTCAATGGGTTATCGCTAGGTAGATCTCCCGTCAGGATTTTACTAAAAAGAAAACAATTTAATGTTCGATTAAGAAAAAAAATAGTGTTATCAGTTTTTTTATGTGACTTTGTGAGATGTCTGCATAGTGTTAAACACACCACACAAGTTTTAAGAATCGAAATCTCTTTAATAAACATATATGAGGACCGAAAACAATTGTCTATAAGCAATGCTCAAAATTTTAAACGCGATTTAAATCTAAATTTCTGGAAATTCACTGTGAAATCTAAGTTGTCATTCTTTTTACTCGTTACTATCAAATTAATTACGAATTTTATTTTTAAAATTCAATTAATTATATTTAATCAAAATAACCTTAAAATATTACTCATTCTGTCCCAAAATATATAATTTTTTAGACAAATGCACAAAGATTTAGAAATTTCTTGATTACATAAATAATAAACAATTTTTAAAAAATAAAAGAACACTTACGAGAGAAACAAATAAACCTTTTATTTGCTTAGACCAAGTTTTTCTTAGCTATTATTAGATGAAAACAATTTAAATTTGCATTGTTTTTTGAGAAAAAACTATATTGTAAAACAAAAAATAAAAACTAGAAAAATCTATATATTGAGATAGAGAAATATAATTTTCATTTTAACCCCTAAAAATTTTTCTAGATACCCTACTCACTATGAGATCTCTAAATGTAAACATAAGTGTACCACTATACCACGAACTCCTTGACTATACACTTTTGTAATAAAGAAAGATATTTGTTGTTTCCCAAATGTGAAATAGCCTAAAAACATGTTCTTGATTCTTAGACATTATTTTACATGTCAGTTTAGTAAATCAAGTTTAGGTAGTTGATGTCGCTGTAAGAAAAAAAAATCACATTCTTTGAATAATCTACGCATATTCAAGAATTTCAATAGAATTGGAACCAACATCGAAGCTAACTGTTAGCACCAACCATCATTTACGTATATTATATATTCCTCTATAAATACATCGTGTATGTGAATAAACTTTTAAAACTATACTATTACAAAAAAGAACCTTATGTTACAAATGGAAGAGTTAATGTCAATGATCTTCCATGGATTGAAACTTGTCAAGGAGCTTGAGTCAAGTTTACCGGAAAAGTCACCGGAATCTCTCCAGACTTCTCTCGATGAGATTTCAAAGACATTCAATGATGCAAACGAGAGGCTAAAGATGTGCCTTGAGATGAGAAACTCCCAGACGGCATTAAACCAGTTTCAATCGGTGATTGCGTCTTGTTCGGACCAGATGTTAATGCAAATTGAACCTGGTTTGATGCAAGAGTACTTGTTAAGGTGTGGGATGTCCACGTCATCTCAAGGAACAGAAGCGATGGCTCAGACGCAGCTCGTGGCCGTTGATGTTGGTGGAGGAAGGACTTTGACGGGAGAAGGTTCCGGCGGCGCTCGTAGCGGTTCCTCCACGCCTAGGCAACCGAGAAGGTAAAAAGAAATAGGGTGGGCGTTCGGTTAGAATCCATTCGGTTTTCGGGATGATGTTCTGAAAACTCCTTTGGATTTATTTTTGGTACAAGTTCGGTTATGACCCTTTCTGGTTGGAGTAGAAAATCAAAAATACTTTCTCCTTTCAGGTTGGGTTCGGGGATCCAAGATATTTCGAATCCTTTCAGATTCGGTTTGGATTCAGATATTTTCAACCAAAAATACTTAGAAGTATTCAAAATATTATTAAATCCAAAAGTTTAAAATGTTTTCTTTTAAGATATCGTAAAAATATAAATTACTAAACACAAACATAAGAAATATATTAAATATATAATATTTTAAGATTAAACATAAAAATATATTAAATGTACAAAAATAATATTAAATTTTCAATATTTAGGCTTAATTAGGTTATGATGTTCCGGGTATTACTCCAATATCCGGTTCGGCTCGGATTTTATATTTTATCCGGATATGAAATAACACCCTATAAGATTTGTTCGGGTTTTTTATATTTTAATTTGGGTACATTTTTCAAAATTTCTAATCCGTATTATTTGTCCAACCCTAATTAAATAGAAATATTGTTGTTTTTACAAATGTGAAAATAGAAATAGAATTTGTGATCGAATTATATACATCAGAGGAATAATCAAATGAAGAAATAGTAATAAACACAAAATAGTTGAACTAGAACAAAATATGCTCACTAATCATGTAACGTTGAAGACCTAGTTTTTGCATATTATTGACTCTTTTATTTCTTAGATATATTCTTTGATGTCGTATAATAATCAATTGTCAAAAACTCGAAAATTTAATGAATGTTAATTATATATATGTGATAACAAAAACAAAATTTCAAACCTTAAAAAGTGAATAAATAGTATAATAATAACCACCAAAAGATTTGTTTTGAAAAAAGGAAAAAAACATATCTCTCTAAGATTCTACATCTTGATAAGCCGATTATTGTTTTTGTCAACTTCAAAGATCTTATTTTAATAAAGGAGAGGTTGGTTGGGTCGTTACATGTGACTTGGTAACCAAAGAAACCTCCTAAAGTCCACAAAAGTATCAAAACTTTCAATGTTATTATATATGAATCTTTTGGGAAAAGTATCGATAAATAAATATGTAATATTACTAAATCCATGTTTAGGAAGAACGAAGGAGAAGAACAAACGATATTAGTGGCGGCGCTAAGGACTGGGAACACAGAAATGCCACCTGACGATAACCATACTTGGCGTAAATATGGCCAAAAGGAAATTCTTGGTTCTAGGTTTCCTAGGTAATTCATTATTCATTTTTTTCACTTTATTACATATCTTCTTTACTATTGACTAAATATTATTCAAAGATTCTAGATAAAAATCCACGTGTTTGATGAATATCTTGTTCCTTTACCTAGTTAACTAACCAAGAAATACACCACATCACCTTTTGTAATAACTCTCTTTTGATTCCAAATCACCAAGTTAAGGCTGAAAAAATATATATATGAATATGAGATCCGAAGTCAAACCCAATTCAAAATGTGATAAGTGGAGCCTGATTTAGATAGGTAAAATATTCAAATATATCCTATTTTTGATTCAAGTAAAACCATCAACTNTAAAACCATCAACCGAATCCGAAATCTAAAGTAATATTTGAAAAATATGAGTACAAGATTATATATTTAATATTTATTATTATTTTGAATATTTAGTATATTTTATAATGTTCTTTTTTCACAATATATTTTATAATGTTCAATATTAACTTTTTATATATTAAATATATTTTAAATATTTTATCCTCGGTTTTGTGTTTATATTTTGTATTTTTTTGAATATTTTTAATTAATATATGTTAACTTTTCAAATTTATTAGTATTTCAAATATTTTTAGTATTTGCGTTGAAAATATCTAAATTCAAACTAAAAGCGAAATGATTCTAGAATATTTTGGTATCTCAACACAAACTCAAAGCTTGTAGGATCTGAACCAAATCCAATCCGAAAAACAGAAAACATGAATTGATCAACTAATCATGAATATGAATGTCCACCCATACACCAAGTCTAAAAGAATGACCTAATAACCATATTATTAAACTTCAGCTGAAAGTTGAACCTTCGTTGTTATAAGTTCACATCTTTATCAAATCATAGAAAATCAATGTTTTGCCTAAGCTCATGTTAATTAATAGCTACTTGCATATCATATAGATGGAGAATTAATAAATGTCACAAATATTATATTTATATTTATAATATAGAGACGTGTATTTAAATTATTTTGTAGGGCGTATTATAGATGTACTCACCAAAAGTTATACAATTGTCCGGCCAAGAAACAAGTTCAACGCCTCGACGACGATCGTTTCACCTTTAGAGTCACTTATCGTGGCTCTCACACTTGTCATATCTACTCAACCGCTCCCACCGCTTCCGCCTCCGTCGCCTCCACAGCTCCAGTCTCCGCCACCACCACGGTTCATTCCGTTGACTACGGTCCTGACAACCTCGACGCTATGTTTGGTAGCAGTGGAATCGGAGCCAA
>OVAU01000701.1:2011-18420 GCA_900406315.1 Biscutella laevigata subsp. laevigata
ATACTCCCTCCGTTTATTTTTAAGTGATGTTTAAGGTTTTTACACACAAATTAAGAAATCATTTAATTTCTTGTATTTTCAAAAATAAAACATCATTTATTATCTACTTAACCCCAAATTGACCAATAAGAAAATAGAATACAAAATTAAAATGATTATTAAAACTAAAAATGCAATTAATTCTTCATTGAAATTTGAAAACATCACTTAATTTGAAACAAAAAAATTTGGCTAGAACATCACTTATTTTGAAACGGAGGGAGTAATGTTTTATTTTATGGATCATGATTTTACCCGTTTTTAACTCGTGTGACCATTGTTTTTTTTTTCTCTAAAACAATACAATTAAGACATATCCTTGTGCAAAACATACAAAATCGAGACCGGTGGAAAAGAAAGACATCTGAAGGTCTCTGAAGCTGGAAGAGGGAGTTTCGCTATCAAATCTGCCACCGCATTTGCCTCCCGATTCGTCCAGGTCAGTTCACTCTCACAGAATTTAGCTTGCCAATCCTTTATTTCTTGAATCCAGTTGTAGCAATTGAAATCTAGCTCTCGTCCTGTTAGAATATCAAAAAGTGATTTAGAATCACTTTCAAACTTGACTTTCGTGAAACATCTGGACCAAATATGTTGCATTGCCATTGTTAGAGCTTGAAATTCTGCTTCTAGAGGGCTTTGAAGCTTTCTTCCTCTCGCTTGACCTGCACAGATGAACCTCCTTGTATGGTCTCTTAGAACCCAACCTGCGCCTGTATTTGTATTGCAATTGATAAACGTTCCATCAACATTGAACTTCAAATAGTTTTCATCTGGTGGTTTCCATTTCTTCTTGTTCTGTAGAGGCGTTATGTTGTTGCTTGCTTGCGGATTCTGACTTAGAATAGCAGAAGAAGTTAAATGTTCCTGATTCATAGATGTAAACCATTCTTCTGAGTCTTTCTTTGCTAGGTCAATCACTTTCTTCCACTGTATATTCCTTTTTTGAAATAATAAAAGATTTCTGCACTTCCAAATCCTCCATAGAATCCAAAGAATTAGGTCCCCATACTCCTTTAGCACAAAAGCATGATTACTCTGTAGACAAATTCCCATTTTCTGAATTAACGAAATCTTAGGATCATATAAGGTAGGACATGGCACACCTGACCCACGCCATACAACCTGAGAGAACGAGCAATTGAAGAAAAGATGATGAATTGATTCTTCTTCACTGAAGCATCTTTTACAGATATTGTCTTGAGTGATATGCTTCTCTTTTAGCCGTTGACCAACAGGTAGAGTATTTGTTAACATTCGCCAACAGAAATGTTTCAGTTTTGGTGTTGTCTTTAATTTCCAAACAGCTTGTTTCAGGTCCAGAGGACCCTTAATTGCATTTAACTAAAATTCTCCAGGTAAGTGGGTTGATAACCAATAGCCAAATCTGACTGTATAGATTCCATTTTTAGTATAATGCCAACCATAGAGGTTAGTAGTCCTCCCTCTGCTTAGCTTGATGGATAGGATTTTCTCAGCTTCCTCTTCATTCACTTCTGTTCGGACTTTAGCCTCATTCCAATCCGACTTTGTATCATTTAACCACTCCGAAAGCCAGACACTCGCACAATTGTTCAAATTCTTCATTGCTGGTCGTGGTGGGTGATCCGGGATCCACGAGTCTTCCCAAATTTTAATGCCATTTCCATTTCCTATAATGAATCTCATTCCTTTCCTCATCAAATCTCGACCTTTTAGGATTGACCTCAAAACAAATGAAGGTTTTACACCAGATTTTGCAGTAAGAATATCCTCATTCCTGAAATATCGTTGTTTCAATGTTCGGGCCATTAAGCTTTCTGGATGATGTAAGATTCGCCATGCCTGTTTTGCTAGTAAAGCATCATTGAACTTCTCTAAATCACGGAAGCCTAGACCTCCTTCTTTCTTCGGTTTGCCTAATCTCTTCCATGAATACCAATGTATACGGTTTTTATCTTCAGTTGATCCCCACCAAAACCTAGCCAATATCCTTGTTATTTCCATACAAACTTTCTTTGGAATCTTGAAGACATTCATTGTATATATAGGCATTGCAAGAGCTATAGATTTGAGAAGTACTTCTTTTCCTCCTTGAGACAAGTATCTTTTGTTCCAACCCTTTGTTTTCTCTTCCACTTTTGCTATTATAGCCTGGAACATATCTGATTTTTTCCTCTCAAATTGTTGTGGTAGCCCTAGATACTTGCCTCCACCGCCATCATTATGAATACCAAGAAGATTCCGCAACTTAGTCTTCATTCTATAATGAACATTCTTTCCAAACGTTATGGCAGATTTTTGTAAATTTACAACTTGTCCAGAGACATGTTCGTAACACCTTAAAATATTATTCATTCGCCTCACATTTAGCTCATTAGCTTGCATAAAGAATAAAGAGTCGTCTGCAAATAGCAGATGGTTTATGGGTTCACTTTGAACACTTAGTTTAATTCCTTTCATCTTCTTCTCATGCAACTCCCTGTGCATCATGTGTGAAAGGACTTCAGCACAAAGAATGAAAAGATAGGGGGATAGAGGGTCTCCCTGTCTTATTCCACGTTGAGGACTGAAATTGCCTTTTGGCATGCCATTGATTAAAACAGAGAAACTAACCGATGTCACGCAAGTCATGATCCATTTGATCCACTTAGAATCAAACCCCATTATGGTCATTGTTTCTTTTAAGAACTCCCATTCAATCTTATCATAAGTTTTTGTTATGTCGGTTTTCAAAGCCATATACGAACCCGCCTGTCTTTTTCTAACCTTTAGGGAGTGGTAGATTTCATGGGCAATAATTATATTATCTGAGATCATTCTCCCAGGGATGAAAGCGGCTTGATTCTCAGAAATCATACTATCCAAATGAGGTTTTAAACGATTAACAAGGATTTTTGATATCACTTTATAGCTCACATTGCAGAGTGTTATAGGTCTAAGATCAGCCATTGTTTTAGGGGAGCCTCCTTTCGGAATCAGACATAAATTTGTATGGTTGTGCAATCTGTCGAAACTGTCATGCTCAAAGAAGTTTTGAACCTCTTGAATTACATCCGCCTTAATATCCAGCCAGAATTGCTGATAGAATTTACTTGAAAAACCATCAGGGCCAGGAGATTTAATTGGACCAATGTCAAACACTGCACTTTTGATTTCTTCTTCTGTAATTTGAGCTGTTAGACAATCATTTATCTGCTGAGTGACTCTCTTATTGAAACCTCTGAAAATCGATGAGTAATCCTTATGGGCATTATTTTGATTGATGAATAGGTTCTTATAATAATCAACCGCCACAGAAGCCACATTGTTAGTTCCTCTGTGTATCACGCCTGCCTCATCTTGGATCATGAAGATCGAGTTTTTTGCTCTTCTCCCCCTGACACAATTTTGGAAGAAACGAGTATTTCTTTCCCCCCTCTTTAAGCCACATATTTCTGCTCTTGATTTTCTAGAACATTTCCTCATCTGCGTAAGCTTGATTTATCTCATTTTGAAGCTGGTATTTGTCTCTCAAACTTATAGTACCTCGTGAGATGCCTGTGTCAAGTAGAGCTTTCAGATACTTATAGAGCTTTCAGATGCCTCGTGAGATGTCTGTGTGATCATTGTATTGAAGATCAAATTTTAAATGATTTTTGGATAAAAAAATGTTTAAAACATAAATCCAATATTAATATAATTTGGTTTACTGTTATATTTAGATTTATATGTGTACATAAATCCAATAGTAAAACTTATATTTAAATTATTGAAAATAATATATATGAGAAGGAAAAATTATGCAGATCATAATTATCATATACTAAAAATTATATTTAGATTACAGTAATTATATTATATATTGGACAAAAAAAAATTAAAATTGAATATTGTGAAATTTTAAAAGAGAGAAATTAGGATCTTGTTGTAAAGGATAAATCAAATATTAACAGATTTGATTTTTTTTTTGTTTTTAAACTCGTTTTTAATTAAAGTTATATCTAAAATTCATTTTTTAATATTTTTCTAAGTAGGATATTTTAAAAAAACGAAATTAAATATATAATTATATTTTTTATCTTTTAAATCTCAATATTTAAATTATTATACCTAATTGTTGATTATATATTTCCAATTTTACCCTTAATGAAAGTTACATGTATTTCCAGTTTTACCTTTGTTATTTGTTCTAGTGGCATATATAAAGTGATCCTTAAATAATACTATAGAGATTCTAAAATCGGAATCCGCGAGGGACCTTTCTTGCAACCTACTAAATGAAATGATCTCGAATAGTTTGTACTTTCGCATATATCAGTTTTTAAAATATTTGACAGTAAAAAATAATAGAAGAACTTGTAAAAATAGAGACAAATTGCTGTGTTTGGGCTTTAGATCATTTTACAAAAGGGGCATATATTTTAAAATTTGAACTAAAGACTTGTAGGGCTTTACCCCGAAGGGAGCCCTTCCAGAAATTCTCAAGAGCCAAGGTCAAGCCCAGGCCCATGAGGGGGTTTGGAAATAGTTTTCAACCAGCAATAGACGCGCCTCGGTTAGTACCTCATTAGCTGCGTCATTGCCCCAAGCGCAAAGATACCTCTACTAATGAAAATGAGACTTTATTTATACCGCATTTCTCTTGAACTTCAAAACTCTACGGCCGATGTGGGATAAATACAAACGCACCTCCAAACAAGGCTTTTGCGTCTTGGGCCTCAGAACTTAGGCCTGTGAAATCGAAGTCGAGAGCAGTTTTGGTACTTATTCTCTCTCGTGTCTTCGATTTGATTGGTTCAAGAGATCGTCGTCGGCGCGTGAGTTTCACTTTCCATAAAAAAGCAACTTCTGTAGTATTCAACCATGCATTGAATGCAGAATCTGGAAGTTAAAAGGGAACAGATTAAAGAAAGAAACCTTCCCATTAATGACATTACATACTTCATAGTTACAACGTAAAAGCGTTGAACAGTTTTCAGATTGACCAACCTCTCACTTCTAATCTTATTATACCAGAGGATCTCTAGAATTGGTCAAAGATCTAAGAAATGTCTATCATGTGTTGTTTGTTTTAGCAGAGAATTATCTTATCTAGAGTTCTGTAGAGGAAAAAGCATCGTTCGGAGAATGCCAAAGCCATTGCAGGAATCGTTGCAGGGTTACATGTTAAAGATCAAACGAGAGACAGAGAAGCTGAAGATGTCGTCGTCGAATTCTTTCTCATCCTCAAAGAATTGGGTGATTGCTGGATGTAAGCATCCCAAGAAGCTCTCCTTCTCCTTTAAGCACAGAAGACGCAACAGCAAGACCAGATTCAAAAATAACGATGACGACTACGTCCATCAGGAATCTCGTCACGCCGCCACCTTGTCGGACATTGATCGTTTCCTCGAGGAAAACTTCAAATCCCTCTGCATCAGAGATGGGGACGACCAGGATGATGTTGATGGTAAGGTGATGGCTAAAAAGAAGGGGAAAAGGGAGTCCTCAGAGGAAGACAGTGACGATCAAGAAGACGACTATCACCACAGATTCAAGAAGACATGGGGGCCGGCCGTATACGACTCGCCGAAACTACCTAGCATGGATGCGCAGTTGCTGCATTTGCGGAAGAGGGAGAAACTATCGCCACCGCCAGGATCATCGGAAGGTAGGCCTAGCATGGACATAACGTTCACGTCCGATGAGAGACAGTCAAAGTGCAACCCATCAAGGGCAACGCAGGTGCTGCCTGAGAACTGCATCGCGGTGCTGAGATACACGGCAGAGCCGCATGAGGATTTCAGGAGGTCAATGGTGGAGATGATGGAGTCAAGGTTAGGGATGCAGGAAAGGGAGGTGGAGTGGGACTTGATGGAAGAGCTGCTCTTCAGCTATCTCGATCTCAATGACAAGAAGTCGCACAGGTTCATACTAAGCGCATTCGCAGATCTCATCATTGCTCTCCGTGAGAAGGAGCAGAGGATCACCAGGAAAGGATTGGTGCGGTCGCTCAGTACACGAGCTGCCAGGGAAAGACTCAGGAAGAGGATTAGCATGACCGACGCCTTTCCCAACTGACTTATGTTGTTGCAATTCAAAATGTTATATATGAGTAATTCCTTTCCTTTCTGTTTGGGTTACTTACAAAAAATAATGCAATGTTAAAGATAAAAGAAAGAAAAAAAACGGGATAGTAACTGATGATCAGGGCTCTCTTTTTCTAGTTTTGATGCATTGCTCATATGCTGGACGATACTTTACTGGCACAAAGTCCTTGAATCTGTTTCAAAATGAGGCAGATGCATTAGAATTCTATACACAAAAGGTGCTAAAGGCATTAGATTGATTACCCCATGAGAAGATGATCTCTCCCTCTTCCGCTGAACAGTTGCACAATGGATTCCATCACGGTTGCTAATTTAAGCTCCTTCTTTTTCAGTGCTTGCATATATCCAATGAACTGCTTATACTCTTCTGTGTTGAGTTTTTCCTTGGCCTAGTAAGATCATCACTCAATGACTTCCAATGCATAAAAATAACTTGATATACAAAAGAAGAGAGAATGAGATCTAACTTGACTCAAAAATACAGATGCAGTTGCTTCCTTCTTATCATCAGTTCCATTCCCTTTCGAATTCAACACTGCGGGTGATGGACTTCCCTCGCTCTCTGGAACCTTTCGTTTTTTGATTAGTCCCATTGTGTTGAAACATGTGCTTGACGAAACCACTTCTGTTTCAAAAGTCTGCTTCTCAACGTTGTCACACTTTAGATCGACTACTTCATATCTCCTCTCTACCAGAGTCTCCTCTTCACTTACTTCCACTAATTTAGCTTTCCGTGAAGAACAGCCCTGCATAACGTCTCTCTTTACGATGTGAGGCATCTTGCCCGTACGTTGGAGAATCGTCAGGCCTTTCCATTTAGAATTATTTCTGTCACGCTCCGAGGGAGCAGCACGGTTTGCAGGAGGAAATGACTCCAGTCTATTCAACTCATTTTGTGCAACCTCAACGTTCTTCACATTACTATTACCTGGAAAAGATCAATACCCAAAAATTGCAACATAAATAGTTGAAGATAGATTTATATTATAACCATGTGCAAGAAAGAAAACATCTTTTTTAGCCAGAATGAATCACTGACCAGAGGCGGGTGTAGGAGCATCCTTCTTTGACTCCTTTGGTAACAATGTTGAAACTGTATAGAAATACGATTTGGCTTACAATGGATGTCCAACTTAGACTTGCAAATAAGGCTTGTAGAATGATAGCGTTTACATTTATATGCTAGTACTATTGACTGTACTTCTCTGTTTTTGAAATCACAGGGAAATATATAGAAGGGCAAATAATAGGGTAAACTAAGATATGGTAAGGCCCAACGGAAGCTATCTTTTGGCTATCAGATGCATTACCTATATTGTTATCTTCTTCTGTTGCAAGCTTTGCCGGAAAATTGGGTCTTTCAGTCCGGAAAAATCGAGCAAGGTCAGAAATGACCTCTCCGTATCTAGAGTAGCACTGCAAAACCGGTGTACCCAGAAACAAATTTACTCTCAAGAAGAGGCAGAGGCGAGACAGAGAAGAAACATATACCTTAACATTAGGTCGTATCCAAAGTGATATCCTGGATTGCTGGGACGGCTGTTCAAATCTGTCAACAATAGCCAATGTACAATATCATCAGACCAGAACGAGAATGGATATATTATTTTACACACGAACGAGCACTGTTCTTGTCTATTTGGAGTATTTGGGGAATACTATAGCGAGTCAGTAAAGTTTATAGAGAATGTCAGGCAATATATCAACCAAAAGCAATGTCAAATTATGATCATTAGTCTCAAGGCTAAAAGTAGCAGTGCCTTCACTATAGTCTATAAGATTTCATGCAGTGTCTATTCATCCAAAACAAGATGCCTACATCTTAATACATATCAGGGCGGCAATATATGCCCAAAAAGAACATTCTTGCAGGAAGCCAGAAAAAAAGAAGCCACGGATAGCCAGAGTCAAACCTGTCATCACAAAAGATGATAGCACCATAATCATGGCGATGGCGGATTACACGTCCAATTGCTTGATTCACAGCCCGTGCAGCTTCTTGACTGTACCACATGCTTCCAGATAGAAGGGTTGATCTTGAACACTAAAATTGGACGAGATATCATAACCTTGATGAGTCAAGAGTCGAGTAAATATTGAGCTCACCTTGACATCTGCATGTTGTGATTGTTCATCCAGAAACTCTCGTTTCAATTTGACCTGTTTTACACATGGGTTATAAGTCCTGGAATGCAAGTAGCAGCATAAAACTAAAAGCTATGCAGCAGGAAAACAGCACGTCGAAAAGAAAGTAACATAGAAATAAAAGCGACCCCTCAGTGCCATTCTGAATATAACTGAAGACAATTATGAGAGAAATTCTCAGAAAGAGCAAGCCGCTCACTGGTCTTCGCTACCAAATTAGCCAATGAGCCTAAATATAATTCAGAACAAAACAGTAAAGGACAGAGTAAACAAACCCGAGGTTCAGTCACCCTGGCATAAGGTAACCCAGTAATGACAACAGCTCTGCCCGCTCCATCCGCAAAATCCAGTCCTTCACTAACCTGACAACACAACAGTGACAGCCGACTGAAAAGACACTACACAGGCAAAACTCATAACTAGAAACCTCCTAAATCTTGTACTAGCATCCTCATATAGACGATACGGATACTCAGGATATCTTTTATTACAAAGAAGCACATTTCATACATGTTGGAGAAACCATACCTTTCCACGACAAACAGCAAAAAATACCGCACCTGAAGTTGATCTGTCTTGCAATTTTTCTGAAAAGTCCTACCATGAAAAGTTACATGACACTACTAAGTAATCATAATCTGTCTATTGAAAAAAACAAGCTAGATCCGAGGCATCTGTTGCTTACCTGCATTGCCGCAGGAAAGAGGGAAGAATCTTTAGGTTCAATGACAGGCTTCTTGAGTTTGCTAATTCTTTCCCATATTGTCATGGAGTTTCTCTGGCCCTGATCGATGAAGAAACAGTACGTTTTCAAGCTAAAGAGTACCGAAACTTAGTTGACAAAAAAAAAGTACCGAAACTTTCACACTCAAGAGTAATTTCACAACGGCATACCACATCTTTCCAAAATGTAATGCAACGGTCCATAAGATAATAGGAAGGGAAAAATATCAGCAGTCCATCAGGCACGACTCTGGAGAAGTTAACTGCAGAGTAAAACCATAATAATCAATTGATAATCATACGAACACCAGCTTCGATTTTCAGACGAGCTCCCATATTCTAGATATCGGTTTACACGCGAAATTCAGAATGGTAAATTCAGGCTATCCAAAATGAACAACCAAATAGCAAACCACTTACCAATAGCATTCCCAAGTTCTTGTTTGTACTCTGCTACATCACGATTGCGGTAGCTAGAATTTAGACTGCACCCTGACGGACCAGTACTTACAACTCCAGCCCATAGCTGATTTGAGGATATAACATGGGGATTCTCTAACCGAACAGGAAAGTCTCTGCATTTTCCAGATAAAAAAAATATTTCCATTAAAGGCTGAGGGAACATGCAGATATAGAAATACAGAGAGAGAAAATCATAGCAATATAACTCACAGTTTTAGTTCCTGAGCCAATGAATCCATGGGAGACAAGGTCCCCGATGTTAAAATAATAGACCCAGCACCCTTTTTTGCTATGTCCTGCATAGTGATCCCAGGATTGAAACACCACCAGCTCAACGTTCTTGATACCTTGCCTAAACACAATTTATTTTTTCTATAGTTGGGACTAATTTTGTCAAGAAAAACACACTGTTCCACAGGGAGAGCAGCTTACAATTGACTACATATCAATTAAGCAAGATAGTGCTTCTATTAAAGCTTTGGGACAGCACATTTTTTAAGATTATAGACGAACGCACTTCTATTTACCTTTTATGACATCAGTAGAATTTTGCTCATGCTCCTGTACATGAACCTACAAAGGATGAGTCTTAAGACTGTTAGTTAAAAATTTGAGAAACAGAAGTAGTTTCTGTTAAACTTAATTATGAAGTTTAAAACAGAATGCAAAGAACAGTTTGCTTAAAACTTACACGATAAACATCTGCATGGTTAGTTCCATTTTCTCTAAAGACCAGTTTAAGCATGTCAGCAATGACTTCTAGTTTGCTTCCAGTGCTGGTCGCTGACCGTTGTCTCTCCTCCTCCAGGAGCACTGCTGCCTCCTCGACTGTAGCAATGAGTTTTGGAGCAGTTTCCTGAGTGATGTTAAGGCTTTTAAGCATTTCATATATGTAAGGCCCAGGCTTAGTAAATCCCTCATCCTTTTTTGGAATTGGCACTTTCGAAATCAATTCTTGCAGTTTAAGAAGAAGTCCTGCAAGACAAAAACAACACAGATGAGGACATGTATCTTAATTTCATTAAGTATAAAGAACATTGCACTCACAGACAAGGCCCCAAGTTTGACCTTTAAGTATAGCAAAATTCTCAGGGTTCATGGACACGTCATTTAGGGAACCCCTTCTTGCTGCCGCACGTTCCACACATTCTTGCGCTTCAGAAATGGAAGCCGATAAAACCACAGAAGGAAGGTCAAATGAAGCCGAGTCTGCACATAAACCTTCCTGCACATATTTTAAAGATAAAATGAGTGCGTCAAGAAGTTGGAACCAGTCTAATCGTTTGAGATAAGCATAACCTGAACAAAAGAAACGAGCCCAAAACACGAAGACTTCATAATGAACAGTAAAAATGGGAGAAAATTATATGTGGAACATCTTTATTTCTCTTACTAGATTGTGAGCTTCATCAAAAATGAGGACGCTATTATTCCAGTTGATTTTCAAATACTTTCTATACCCATTGCTGATCAAGTAGTTGTAAGGTGCAAATAAGATGTCCACGTCCTTATGAACCTCTCTTGTGATATAATACGGGCATCTGCAAAACACATATACGGTACAGATGGAACAAGCCAGCAAATTAAAAAAAAATCTGGCTAACAAGAAACACATATGCTGAAATAGCAAAAAAAAAGGAACTTACGGTCCAGAATCTTTTCCAATATTGACCAAATCCTCTATGTCAACTGGTTCGTCGCCAATATGGGGGTTATGCTTTATATAATCTACAGTAGATTCATGGCATACGTAAACATGAAGACTTTATTTCAGACAGCACAGTGGTAGTTCGGATAAGGAAGAATACCTGGAATCCGATTGAAATGGTTACACTGGCGTTTTCCACGCTTTCTGCAAAGGTACTGACAAGCATTTGTCAGTGCCTTCCCGCGGAGTGAGTTCACTTCCTCATTAACGCATAATTGCTCCCGTGATCCTAGCACCATCATCTTAGGCCTGGAAAGATTAGAAAAGATAATCAACAACTATTATGCTAATGAGGGTATGCGAAGAATTTGGTCTGACCTGTAGCTACTTCTTTTTAGTTCCTTAATAACTTGGCGGAGCTGACTATGAGTACGGGAGGCATATATTATGATAGGAAACTCTCCTCCTCCAGATTGCGACATTTGCTCATCTGAATCAGTCCAAGGAAAATCACTGTGCTTCCGATCCTTACGGGTTGAGAAACTTCCCAAACTCTTTCTCCAGGCTAAGGTGGCACAGAGAAGACAGAGAGTTTTTCCAGTTCCAGTAGGACTTTCCAAAAGCGCATGACATTTCTGCAGTATCGTCAAGACAGACAAAATTAGCGGAAGAGGGAAAGCGAATAACCATCATAGGTATAAAGCGAAGTGAATAATCGATTTTTATTGCCGTCATGCTAAAGTGGCTAGAGAAACTAAAGGAATAACTTAACGAGTGTTCGATTCAGAGTTAATTCTAAACTAAAACGATGAAGTAGGCGACAGAGGTCGGCCCAAATGGTGGAATCAATAGACTGAACGCAGAATGCGATTCATAGAGTCGATAAAGCGATTTGAAAACAAAAGAAAAGATGGTCGAAACAGTTGAAGAGATAAACCCACGTTTTGAAGAGATTCGATTACTCTGTCCATGTAAATGATCTGAGAATCGTAAGCCTCGAATGGGAACTCAACATCGATTCCTCTAATACTGTAAACGGGCATTTTGCTCTTCCTGCAAGAAACCCTGAGAACACAGCAACGACGAAGCGGAAACTCCCCGGAGAGGAGAAGACGCGGCTCTTCTGATTTTCCCGCCTTTTAGGGCATGCGGCTTCGTTTTACACCCTTTGAATCATCAGCAAAAGCCCATTTTAAGCAGGCCCATAAACTGAATGCATTTACTAGTGTTAAATTAGACCAACGTGTTTTGCTTTGAAAGATGGAATCAACTACGTTCTAGTTCGTTTGTTTATATATCAGAATTATGTTCGAGTTGAGTTTTTTCCCGTTGTTGGATTCTCCGAAGAAAGCGAAACAAAACTGTGAAAAAGACTTAGTTAAGACAAAAAAGTACTGTATTTTTTGTTTATCAATGTATCTCTCCTTTCTGTTTCACTCTTCCTCAGAGCCCGATTCTTCAGAACTCGACTCTTTCTTCTTCACAGTCCCATTGGCCTTCTGCGCCCCTCCTCTCTTCTCATCCACATTTTTCTTGTCATCTTCATCTTCGCTGTACTCGCTTTCATAATCGTCGTAATCCTCCTCTTCAATCTCATCTTCTTCCTCCATACCTTCTTCTGCAATCGCACCCTCATCTGAAACAAAACCACGTGTCCCAGCCCGAGTTCTTTTCAGGACTTTGACTTTCAGTGATGTCTTTTTGTCACAGCCGATCCATGTGTCGCACAGGCAGAAGCAAGTCAAGTTGTATGTACCCTCTGCGGGTGCTTGGAGTTTTCCCATTACCAGTCTTGACCCGCCTTTAACCTTCTCAATAGCTTCTCTCACGGCATCGTTTGTTTCTTTCACCCCTGCTCCCGAACCTTCCATTGTCTCACTGATGGCTTTTGATGCAGCCGTAATGGCTCCACCTTCGTCCATGAAGCTTACCTTCTGAGAAAACCACACGTTGTTCGAGAGTGAATCAGCGAGGAGAACCCAATAGTTTTCCTCCTTGTGGAACGGGAAGTAGGGCGCGTGAGGAAGAGCACCTATGAGCCCATTGGGTCGTTTCAAGGTCACCCAAGCCTGAAGTGTCACAATGTCTCCCTCTTGGATACCCTCTTCCCCTTCTGTTTCACATGTGATGTCCATTGTCAGAGACGGCATCATTTCTAGCACCTTCTCAACGTCCTCAACATCAGTAGCTGACAGACCCGCTACCTGGGTGAGAAGTTCAGAACGGTCTCCCATGCTCATTTCTTGAAGCTCTTGGAATGATTTAACCTTCTGAAAATAGGAAAAAACAATGGCTGGTATATATGTGTGTTTAGACTAAACCTTTGAGTAAACTAACCTAAAGCGAACGCTAATACTTATTGGAGAGCAGGATCCGAGATGGAAAATTTGAGCAAAACATGATACGGAATAGTGGAATTAGCATACCTTCCGTGATATCTTTTTAACAACAGCATCACTGAAATGAGGGAGCTGCAGGAAAGGGGAAATGCCTTCTGAAGATACTCCAGAAGACTTCCTTGCACTAAGAGGAACAGCCTGAAATTTTGATAATTTAGTTCATCTTCGTCGACAACAACACTAAGGCAGTTATTAAACTTTCCGGAAGAAGTAAACCTTGAGGAGAAGAGAGACAAACAAAAATTGAAAGCCCACCAAACAAGATAAAATTGGAAGATAGGTGATAAGAGAAATTAATACCTGAACAATGCATTGAGATAGCTCCACTACTCCGACTGCAGGTCTCAGCCATCCATGCCCTTGTGCAGTGCGTGGTATAACCGCCATCTGCAGGAAACTTACAATATTAAGATCGAGGATTGGTTAAGAAAATCACAATTTTAACAGTGTAACCAGAAACATCCACATTAACATGAGCTAGATAAACAGATAAACGATTTGATGAGCTAGCTGGGCCTAGAAGGGCAACCCTTTGAAATGTTAACCTAAATTTCAAAGTCTTTTAAAAGTCTGCTTCGAATTACCCTACTGTAGAGGAAATATTATCTCTTCTACATTACGGCAAGAAATGTTCCACTAAAATAGAGATTAGACCTTCAATAACTCTTCAAGGAGGCGAGGTGCAAGCTCTAGAACATGCTTGAAATCACCTTGCAGGGCTGGAGACAGGACTGCTGATTCACGAGTTAACTGGGCCTGTATCAGTAGCTCCGTCTGTACAGAAAATGAGAACGTGGTTATTTCAGTTTTACTCGTATTTAGTGTTACAGTTGCTTAATTTTTAAAATCACCTTCACAATGGCAGGATGCTGTTTCCAAAACTTAGCTTGCTCTTGCTTCATGTTCTTCAGGTCCAAGTTCAGCTCACTCCTAACAGACATAAAAAGCTTCTGCAGAGGTTCATCATCAGTTCTACGAACTGGAACCTCCATGTACTCCGCTGCCTTGGTGAAAACTTCCATAACTTTGCTGGACAATAAAGAATTTCCAAAATTTAATACAAACAAGCGAAAACACAGCCTAACTTTCATGCTAAGCATCATTCGGAAGTATATGGGTATGGGTGAACATACCTTGGGGCCAAAGAGGGTTTCATTAGATAATAATATGCAGACAGGGTTTGATGCATAACGTAGTTCCCAGTATACTTTGACGACCTCGAGAGATATATAACAGCAATTACAAGGGGCAATAGGATACACACACCAACTATCCAAAGCAATAATATGCCACCAGACGCTCCATCTATGTCTAGGAGAAATTGAGGAAGGGCAATGCCCATTTGAAATCCCTGCATCACATGACAATATTTTGGTTTTGATAGGCATGTCAATCAGACTGGAGCCTATGCAGCGGGAAAATGAGATATATTATCACCTGTCTACCATCTGGATGTCCATACTTTTCAAAGTTTTCACGGGATACTGGATCAGTCAAAGCCTGGTACGCCTTGGATATGGACTCCACAAAATATTTATTGGCCTCTGTAGAGTTCAGTACACAAATCAATAATACGCAAATAGCAGAAAGATGTGTAAACAGCTGCAACCATAAATCCGTAATAATCACAAGTAAAAACTATCAACCACAAGACCAGAAAGCATTCCGACCTGGATCTGGATTTTTATCAGGATGGTATTGAATAGACAACCTTCTATATGCTTTCTTTATTTCTGAATCTGAAACTCCAGCTTCCAATCCAAGTATGCTGAATGGGTCAAAAACTTGAGTCTGCACCACCCAATAAGGTAAATAAGCAAGTAGAATTTGTTGACATAAGTTTCCAAGCTTACGAAATTCTCCACCACAGGCAATCGGATTAAGGTAATAACATAATCTGGGTTAAATAAAGCAATTGAGGAGAACATTACCTCACGGCTCACGTTCTTAGTGTAATAAATCAAGAAAATCATCACAATCCACAGTAGTAGAAGCGTCAAATTGCTCCATGTAGAGAAGTTAGAGATCTGCAGAAAAAGAGGTATCGAACATGCAACATAGCTATTAAAAACAGAGAGAGAACCACTATTGACCAAGTTCAGTGGAAACTTACCTTTTTAAATAAGGATCTCTTATATTTCCCTGAACGGTCACACTCGAGACATTGACAGTGAATGGTCCTTTGTTTCTTCGAGACAGCATGGCTTAGCTTTACCATGGTATAAGGCACCAATGGAATTGCCATTATCGTCAAGATAAAAATGGGAAACAAAGCGCTATTCTCTTCAGACGCCGCCATATTGGACCCTTTAAGTCGAAGAGTCCTAGATCAGAATTTATAGAAAAGGCTCTCTTTATAATTTGATAACTAAAAGCGAAAGGAATTGAAGTAGACAAAAATTTCCATGTCCAGCAGTTATATATCAGAGCTGGGGAATTAGGGTTTCTACGTCACGGCGATCAACTCGACGACACAATTAGATCCCGACTAAACTAGATGAAATGTCTACAGTATAGCAGGAACAACTATGTTAATCAACCCAGCAAATTGAGATCGACCCATAACTTAGAAAAGTGAGGAAAACTATTGCTTATAAACGAAACAACGGAAGGAAGCAACCTAAATAATTGGTCTAAGAGAAAACCGAAGAAGTCTACCAAAGAGAAAATCAAAGAAGCTTACCTGATACGATACAATACAATCGGCAGCTCAAGAAAGAGAACGCTCTGCAGATCGGGGAAGAAAGAGAACGCGTTGCAGTTTGTTGTTGCTTCTGTTCTGATTGGTGAGCTCTGGCTTTGGCTTGCTATCGAGTTTTGCCTCAGTTAATATCACTTTGGTTATAAAACTTTATATATGTATATATATGTATATATATGTATACAAATAAAATATTTGAGCGGAGATATCCAAACTTTTGGGAAAATGATTTGTTAATGATA
>OVAU01000702.1:0-18416 GCA_900406315.1 Biscutella laevigata subsp. laevigata
TAGTCGCTTTTACGCAGTTTTCTTGTAGTGAATTCCTTACGTCCCAAAGCTTTGGTGAGTATGTCAGCTAGTTGGTTCTTGGTCGAGACATGAACTGGTACTACCGTACCGTCGAGGATGCAATTGCGAATGAAATGACAATCTACTTCTATGTATTTTGTCCTCTCATGGAATACAGGATTCGAACTGATATGGATAGCGGCTTGACTATCACATTTGATGCTCATCGGACCATCTCGCTCGAGGTTGAGTTCAGTAAGCAGTGATTTAATCCAACGTAGCTCCTTCATTACTGCGCCCATTGCACGATACTCGGCCTCAGCTGAAGAGCAAGACACCGTCTTTTGTTTCTTTGTCTTTCACGATATAGGAGAGTCGCCATATTGCACAAAGTAACCTGTCAAAGATTTCCTCGACAATGGACAGCTAGCCCAATCCGAATCGCACCAACCTGTAACATGTTTTGGTAAAGTTGCACTAAGGATAATACCTTGGCCAATTGTTCCCTTCAAATAACGAATTACTTTGAGAACGACATTCCAATGATCTTCTCGCGGTTGCTTCATGAATTGAGAGAGAGTATGAATTGCGTACGACAAGTCCGGTCTTGTTGATGACAAGTATACCAATCTGCCAACAAGTCTCCGATAGGATTCTGGGTTAGGCAAGAGCGGACTGTCAGAGATAGCAAGCTTATGATTCTGGTCAATTGGAGATCCTGATGGCTTGCATCCAAGCAATTCAACCTCATTTAGGATATCCAAGATGTACTTCCTTTGGCATAGGTAAATGCCACTTGCATTACGAGCGATTTTGAGGCCTAGAAAGTACTTTGCAGTGCCGAGATCTTTCATGTGAAAGCAAGTAGACAAGTAGTCTTTTAAAGTTTGTATAGCAGCGGAAGAATTACATGTGATTATCAGATCGTCGACATAAACCAAGATATTCATAGTAGCTCCGTCACGGTTGTAAACAAAAAGTGAATAATCTGATCGAGTTTGTGTGAACCCATATGCTGTAAGCGAATCTGTTAGTTTAGTAAACCAACATCGTGGAGACTGTTCAAGCCATAGATTGACTTCCGAAGTCGACAAACACGTGTATCTCCCTTCTGTGTGAATCTGGGAGGAGGACGCATGTATATTTCTTCGTCGAGATCGTCGTGTAAGAAGGCATTATGGACATCCATTTGATGAATTTCATAATTGTTCTTGGCTGCTATATCGAGTATTAATCGAATTGTTGTCATCTTTACAACAGGGGCAAATGTTTCGTTGTAGTCCAAACCCTCGGTTTGGTGATTTCCGAGAGCCACTAAACGTGATTTCAAACGTTCTAATGAACCATCAGCTTGTAGCTTTGTACGATAGACCCAGTGACTGCCAATGAGCTTCCTTCCAGGTGGTAAATCGACCAAGTCCCATGTATGTAGATCCTCTAGCGAACGAACTTCTTTACGCATTGATTCTTGCCAATCAGCCGAAGCCATAGCCTTTTTAATGTTTTTGGCTCTATCATAGATGTTAGTGCAGCAATGTAACAACAATACGCAGCAGAGAATCTAACACATGAATCATAGTTTGATAAACGATAAGTTGTACCTGGTTTTGCTGAAGGAGAAGATGATGCAGAGGTATTCGAAGCCGACCGCGAGAGAGAGATTGTGTTTATCTGGTAATCTTTATAACGAGAAGGTACCACAGTATGTCTTGAGCTCCGACGTATATTAGTTACTGTGTTTAGTCTGGATGTTGATACTAAAGGAGATGATGACGTCGTGACTTGAGGGATAGATGGAGAATCATCAGGCACAGGGCATATCTCTGTTTCAGTTTCCATAGGCGGCGTAGGAGCTTGTGTTTCAGTCATATCCTCCAACAACTGCATCGATGGAGGAACTAAAGCACTGTCTGGTACGGGTCCGATGTTTGCAGGTTTGGCGTGAAACGGGAAGACGTCTTCTTCGAAGACGACATCATGTGAAACGAAGAATACTTCTTGGTCTAAGTCAAACAACCTCCATCCTTGTTTCCCATATGGATAACCAGTGAAGATGCAGTGTCTGCTTCGTGACGTGAATTTGTCACCTTGGTGGTTGATGTTATGTGCGTGAGCCAAACATCCAAGAATTCGAAGATGCGTATACGATGGCGGATGACTGTATAACATTTCGAATGGTGTTTTACCAAGAAGTACCTCAGTCGGTGTTCTATTGATCAAATATGCCGCACCCAACACACATTCTCCCCAGAATTCGATTGGTATGTTAGCTTGAAAACGCAATGCTCTAGCCACTTCAAGTATGTGACGATGCTTGCGCTCCACTCTACCATTTTGCTGAGGAGTATAAACACAGGAAGTCTGATGAATTATGCCATTATCTTTGAAGAATTGTGCCATTCTTAGAAACTCAAGACCATTATCACTTCGAACTGTCTTAACACGCTTGGAGAATTGACGATCGATCATGGCTAAAATTTTTTGGAGATGTTGTGCTACGGAAGCTTTGGTCGTAAGAAGATATAACCAAACAGCCCGTGAACAATCATCAACTATGGTTAAGAAGTAGCGAGATCCACAGTAAGCAGGAGAACGATAAGGCCCCCATAAATTACAATGAGTTAAATCAAAAACTTCTTTTGCATTATTCAAAGAATCTGGAAAACTCTTGCGTGTTTGCTTTGCTCGAAAACAAATATCACAACTGTTATTCTGAAAATCACTAATAGAAGACTCTTTGATATCTGAAATTTTATCTAACACACGAGAAGAAGGATGCCCCAAACGATTATGCCATACTTTATAGTCTGTCTGGATAGTTGTCTGATTTGAAAACATAACCTCAGTCTCACGCAGTCGATAAAGTCTGTCTCCCTCACGATCACCCGCTCCAATCAGCATCCTGGTATTGCGGTCCTGTATGATCAAAAGCTTATCAGTCAATTGACCAACCAATGAACTATCTGTGACTAATTGACCCAAAGAGATTAGGTTATTATGAAATCCAGGAACATAGTAAACGTTGTGGAGGCATAGAGTCAGCGTTAATTGAATGGGGCCTTGTTGAGTGGATAGTACGTTTGCTCCAGCCGGGAGACGCACCGAGACAGGTGCTATTGTTCGAAGTTCTCGAAAGAATTTCACAGAACCTGTCATATGAAGCATCCAGATTGGTCATGTCCGTGACGCTCACATATCGTACAATAACGACTAGGATCCTTGTTAGTTGGTGATGAACGGTTTGTAGTCTTCTGTTGTTGAGAGGTTGGTTGTGGCTCACGAGAAGGAGTATATCTTGTGGGTGTAATCTGAGAAGCAAAACTCATTAATTCGGTCTCAACTTTTACAGAATTGATAGTCTCATTCTGTAAAATTGTTTGATACACAGTGTCCAAGTCTGGTAGAGGAGAGATAACACATATTTGAGACCTAACACCACCATGGATAGCATCATCCAGTCCTGCAAGAAAGTCATGGATTTTGAGGATTTCGAGCTCTTTATCTCGTGTTGTATTCAGGTCACATGTGCAAGCTCCGCATGTACATCTCTTTGTTGTAGTACAATCGTTGATGCCATCCCAAAGTTTCGTTAATTAACCAAAATATGTGTCAACTGTGGCGCCGTTTTGTTTGCATAATGATAAAGATAATCAGAGTTGTTGCAGACGTGCTCCGCTCTTCACAGAAAATCTTCTCTTAATTAAGTCCCATAATTCTTTCGCAACTTCCCTTGTTGATATTGTTGATCGAAGGTTTGGTTCAATAGTGAGTTTGATCCAACCTACAATCAAGTGATTGTTTGCCACCCAATCTTCTAGGTTTGGAGAATTTGCTGCTGGTTTTGGTATGGTTCCATCAAGAAAACCAAACTTTTTACGTGAACTTAACGCCATACTGAAGTGAAGAGCCCACTCATCATAATTCAACCCGGTAAGGTATGGTTGGGATATGATTGCTCCAGGATTATCACCTGACGTTAAGTCAAAAGGAGATATTGTTTTATGAGTTGCCATTGATAAACGAAGTTTTGAAGATCAAGGGTAAAACAATGAAGAAACCGAGAGGTTACTTCAAAGAAGAAGAAGAAGGCCGATTGACTTTTTAAGAAATATTAGGGTTTTTGAAAAATCCGCTTTGATACCATGACAAATATGATGGAATGATTTGTGTTATTCAATTGAAGACCTTTAGGTCATTATTTATACAAATCAGAATGATAAAATATCTTAACTAATCCTAATCATAATAGGAGTATAATATCTTGCACAGCAAGTTAACTTAACCCGTAATAGACCAACGAGTAATTAAACCATGTACGTAGTTATAATCATCCATCGTTGATCCCGGGATCGATACTGGTTCTGTATTAATGATTGTAGGATCAGTAGAAGAGAAGGTGAAGAGGTAAGGCTGAGAAGACGACATCTTTAGGAAGATGGCGTGTAAACGCTGCGGCTGAGTCAGAGCGTCAGCGTGAGTGACGATGGAGTTAATGAAGTCTTTATTGCAACTGATAATGGAGGACCAATGTTTAGAGACGCATCGGAATCTCACGAGAGATTTAGGTGCCGTTATTGGTTCTAGGATTTTAATTGATTTGAAAATCTATATCAAATCCAGTGTTATTGGATCTATGATTTTAAAATTTGTATTGAAATCTTGTGTTATTCGTTTTATGATTTTAAAATCCATATTGAAATCTTGTGTTATTCGATCTATGATTTTAAAATTCATATTGAAATAATGTGTTATTCATTATTGTGGATTTGCATATGGATTTGATTTCAAATCTGATTTTAGTGGGTAGGATTTGTAAGTTAAAAAATATAAAAACTCAAATCCTGAACTATCTATACGGATTTGAATGAATTTATGTTCTCTTTATAATTTCTATTATAATATAAGTCTTTATGTCATATATTTTATTAAACATCTATAATTATTTTTATTTTATATGATAATTTCCATTTTTCTTACACATTCTACATTATTCTTTTTTCTTATGAAAATTTTACTTTTTATATGAAAGGTTTACTTTTCCATTCCACATTTTATGAAATATTTACTTTTTTCTTTATGATAGGAATTTTTAGTGATCTCTATATAAAAAATAAACAAGAATATGAATTCTTTTAAACCAAAGAATGGAAGAATCACAAGACCGAGTAAAAGGTTCCTATAATCTATGGAGTACTCAAGAGACAAAAAAATTGATAGATCTACTTCTAGATGGTGTTGCTTCAAGTTTACATGATGTTAATGGTTTATTCAGCAAGTTTACAGTGGAACGACGAATTTTACCTGCTCTGAATAAAAAACTTGGATGTACTAAAACATACCAATAATATCTAAACAGAATAACGATTTTGAAGACAAAATATTTAAGTGGTGCTGAAGTTCTTCGTTTCAGCTATGGTTTTAGATGGTATTCATTAACAAAACGATTTACGGCTTTAGAAGAGGTATGAAATGACTACATAAAAGTAAAAATAATAATTAAAATTGATTTACATAACATCTTACATCAAAAGGGGATTAATATTTTTTATGATCGAAAACATTATGTTGAAAGAAATCATTACATATGTTGTTGACTTATAGAAATAGTATGTGAGATTATAAATTGAAAGAAAAGGCTCGTGGAAATAAACCAACTTTTCATGATATGATTATCGCAACCGTCATATGTACGTAAAAGTGATAACAACATGCATTATTTATTATGTGATTAGTGTAGTAATGTTATTGTTACTAGATTTTTATAATATTATTTATTTATTTTCAGGGACATTCGAATTATAAAAAATTTCGTGATGAACTTTTTGAAGAGTTCGATGATCTCAAACTGATATTTGAAAAGAATATAGCAAGCGCTAAGAATACAATTGGATTGGGAGATACTACTGATGCTCGAACATATGGAATTGCAGAAAATGAGCAAACATACGATGGTGAAGAGTTTTGTATGGATTTCAATGAAGATTATGCAATACAATCATCTTTTTATACCAGTTCAAGAGACACTTTAGAAAAACTCCCTTTGAGAAAAAAACATAGACCTAATCAGTTTAACAATATAGATCCAATCATTCAGCAAGAAGGTGCAGAAGAAACTGTACTGAAATGAATTCTTTGACAACAATCACTCAGAAACTCTTTAACTTGATACAAGAAAGAGAAACAAGACAACAACAAGAGGCTCAACAAAGAGAAGCAGAGAAAAAGAAAAATAATTTATGGGAGACTATTAAAGAAGTATCTAACTTAGAGGAAAATGTTCGTTAATGATGCGGTTAAAGTGATTCACCAATTAGGAATGAAAGATGTATTCATTAGCATGTCTATTGATGAATGTTTTGGTTGGATCAAACGTAATGTGTTGGGATAATGCACTAGTTATTTATTTTTAGATTAAGTTTTTATTGATTTAGTTATCTATCGTTAGATTTATTTAAAGATTGAGTTTTTATTTATTTTTTATCTAATAAAATTTATGTTTTTATAATTCTAAACAAATCTAACAAGTAATATCACTAATGGATTATTAGATGATTTTTTATCGATGATCATTTTGGTAGAAAGTACAATTAGTAATACTTTTTCTTTAATTAAATAATATGATGAATCATATAATTTGTTTAATAAAGCAACTTAAAATAAGACATAATTTCACGTAAAGAAAATCACTGCAAAAATTGGGATGCTTAATAATAGAAAAGAGTATGACCGATTTAAAAATGTTATTTTTACATAAAAATTTGACTTATGTATATAATTTTACCTTTATATTAACTAAATCTACATAAAATAAAAATTTAATTAACTTATGTATTTATTTAATAATGAAGCGAAGAAGAGTGTTAAAAAATGTAAATATTCATAAAGAAAAATGTGTGTTACTTATTTACATACAATTTTACTTTTTTATTAACTAAAATTTACATAAAAAGAAAAAAAATCAGTGAAAAAATGTTAAATCTACATAAAAAGATTGTGAAAAATGTTAAATATACATAAAATAAACTAATCTTTTTATTTACTTTTTTGTCGACACTACTATGTATATTAAAGATCATCATCGAACAAAGTATATGCTAATTAATCAAACCAACTCTTAAATAAGTGGTTAATACTTTTATCTTATTTTCTTTTCAAAACATAATAGTTTAGTTATTGTATTTGACGTGAATCTTTACTTTTTTAGTATTAATTTGTGTGGATATTTTTCTTTTCAAAGGTACAATTAATTGAATGGAATCTACACATGCATCACGAATGTCGAGAGGAAAGAGAGATGTTACATGAAGATGATGAATCAGAGGTCGATACTAATTTATTGATACTTTTAATTTTCTCTCATATGATATATTTGAGAAAAATACTACAACGAGAACTTCAATCATATATTGAACGTCATATTCGACGAGCGATAACAAGAGATGGTCAAGATTATATAGAGAATGCGTTAACAGAAGATCATATTCATTTTCGAGAGTTATATCGAATGTATCCAGATAATTTTTGGAAGTTATGTGTTCTCATTCGAGAGAAAACATGTTTAACCGATACAAGATATATTAGTCTTGAAGAAATGGTTGCATCCTTTCTCCTAGTAGTTGGCCAAAATTCAAGGTATTATTATACGAGAGACACTTTTAAGAGATCAAAGTTCACAATAAGCGAGAAATTTCACAAAGTTCTGCGAGCTTTCAACCAAATTGCACCAAATTTAATGGCTAAGATAGGACCAACGACACCTGAAAAGATTCAAGAAAATACAAGATTTTATCCTTGTTATATCCAGAGGGATATAGATTTCGTCGGACATATCTCCGGTAGAGATTTTCTTGAGTATCTCAACTGTTATATCCAGAGGGATATAGATTTCGCCGGACATATCCGGTAAAGATTTCGAGAATACATTGTATCGACGGTGGTGAGATCTCTTGGTTGTTGTTCTCTTTCCTTCTTCTCTTCATCGCCTGTGTTTTGTTAAACCCTTACAATTTGGAAAAACAACTAGCTAGGGTATATATAGGTTTGGACTTTGGACAAATTAATCAAACCGAACCGAATTATGAAATCTCTATAGTATTATTTAAGAATTAGTTTTAAGAAAATAACCTTCAAATCAATAAAATCAATAAGAAAGTAAAAGACAAACATGACTCGATCATATAAGTAAACAAATATGTTTTGAATGTTAAACCACAATTCAGAAACTTGAAATCTTCATCATCCAACTTATAGAATTTTTTAATGTAATTTGTTTGTAGAAATAATTATGTTATATTAATTAAAATATTTAGAACTATAAGAAAAAAGAAAATATTTGAATATTTATTTTTTATTAGATTAATTAAACATATATTTCGATTTTTAAAAATATTATTCTTAAACTTATTTAAACTTATTCTTTTTAGTATCTATTATATTAAAACATAGTTTATCTATCACAAAAAGTTACAATGAACTATTTCCTAGGAAGACTTGAATTAAATATATATATATATATATTATTGTATTCTAAATAAAATGATAAATATCTACATTAATATATATGTATATATATATATATATAATCTCGATATATCTGATGAGAATTTATGAATTTTTAGAAAAGAAAAAATTAGTTACAATACCCAATAAGGTTTGTTTGAAAAAAATGGATTACAATAATTTATTAATTACAAGATAATAAATATCTCTTTAATAGTTTTTGTTATTCACATTTTTCTATCACATTTAAATTTATTACTACAAAATAATTTAGAATCACATAAATAAATTTATAATCATGTAATTCAAATTTCTTTAATCACATAAACAAATTGATATATATATACATATATAATTTAAATTTAGATATTTAATTATTAATATTAATATAAAGTGTTATTAAATTATCTAATTTTTAATCAATAATATCAATATATTTTCTTTAAATATTCTAAAGCGTATTCCCTTTTTAGATTTTTCCATCTTAAGAATAATAATATCATTGTAACAAATTAAAATCAATTTATTCTTTATTTTTAATAATTAAAAACAAATATATTTAACCTTTTTATGATATTTATTATGTATTAAATTATGCAATATTTTAAAATACAGGTGGATATTGTTTTTTGAAATCAATAAAATGTTATTAGTTAAAAATAATCGTATTTTATTATACTTTATGGTATAAATATGTTAATCAATTTTTAATTATGAAATAATTTTAAATATAGGTTGGTTAGATATTATTTCAAAAGATCTAATCAATATCTTACAAATATATCTCTATAATATTATTTTAGAATTATATTTATGAATATAAATTTAAAAGTATTTAAAAATTACGTAATTGAATACTATAAATAAATATTAGTAAATTTGAAAATATTTATAAAATTTAAATTAAGATTTGAATATTTTCTCAAAATATATGATAAAAAATAAATATAGATAAATTTGAGTTTGTTATACAATCTTTTCCCAAAAGAATTTAAGAAAAAATGTAACAATAAATTTCGTTTAACTCAATATTCTTAATGTAGTCCTGAGAATAATTTTATTTGTCTATATCATAACATAACTTTTATATTTTCCTAATGTTTTAATTGGTAAGTATTAATTTTTTTTTATTGCTTATCAAATAAATTTTGATCTAAGTGATACCGTATTTTCAAATTATTTTATGATATTTTATTATGTGAGACAAGTCAAGAGTCTAACATGTAAATTTGTTGCCTAAATCAACATATAAATAATAAAAAATTAAACAAGGCCATCCAATATTATTATTCAATAGAATATATATAATATTCTAAAATGGTGTAACATTTATGGAGAAATTCACTAAATATCAAACATTAAAAATTAAAATATTAAAAACTACCGAGTTAAAACTATAAAAATATTATGATTTGAAAACAAATGACCCCGCACAATAGTGCGGGTAAAATTGTAGTATAAAACCAAACAATAATCAATGAAAAAATTAAACGGATAATGAATTTCACTATTACAATAACATGAATCAAACTCGAACCGACCGGAAATCCGGATAAATTCCGGAAAAAATCTGGGCTGAAATCTTGAAGAAGATTCATAAACAAGTCGTAAAAGGTTTGAAGAAGAAAAATGTGCGAACCTACAAATAAATATTCAATATTTATTGTGATTTTTAATTATTTAATATATATTTTAAATATTTAATATTAAATATTCAATATTAAATATTCAATATTTATTGTGATATTTAGATATTTAATATATTTTTAAAATATTTTTATGTTATTTTTGATGAAAAGAGCTTAAATTTTTGGGTTAAATTGTCTTTTAAATATTGTTTAGTATTTTAGGTTAAAAGTATACTTGAATCTGAATTGAACCTGGAAGAATCTGAAAGTATTATGGTTCTCATGAATGCGAACATAACTCGAAATGATCTAAACCAAATCCACACCAATAAAATAATCGATCGAATCCTCTAACCCTCACTCAGAAAACCCAAAAATCAAATGAGTTCTAGATATACATATATATTAGTTACCAACTCATCATAATTTTTCAAACTTTAATTTTGTTGCGTTTGAGAAAACTATAACAAATTTTTGTTGACTATTATCCATCAAATAAATATAATTTCTCAAACTAACAAATTCTAAAATTTTACAAAACTTCGAAGTTTTGTTGGCTATTATCCTCCAAATAATCATAATTTCACAAAATACAAAATTCTAGTGCCACCAAATCAACACAATTTCTTACAATATAAAATTCTAACACTTAACAATATCTCCAAATTTTTTCTACCTCATCATAATTCACCAAAACACAAAATTCTAAAGTTTTAGAAGATCTCTATATTTTTATGGACTACTAACGACCAAAAGAGCACCAAATCATCATTATTTCCCCAAAAAGTGCAAGCGTTTTACAACATCTCTAAGTTTTTGTAAAACATTATCCATCAAATCAACATAATTTTCAAAAAAACTATATAATTCTAGTGTTTTCCAAAATCTATATGTTTTGTGGGCTATTATACACCGTATGAGCATAATTCACAAAATAATATTTTCTAGTTTTCCATCTCTAAATGTTTGTGGACTATTATCCTCCAAATCATTATAAGTTTCAAAATATAAATTCTAGCGTTTTATAAAATCTTTGATTTTTTTTCCTGTTATCCATGAAATCAGCACAATTTCCCAAACTAAAAAATTCTAACGTTATAGAAAAACTCTTAACTTATGAAATATTATACATCAAATTAGCATAATTATAAAAATACATAATTCTTATATTTAAGAAAAATATCTTAGTTTTATATACTTATATCTACCAAATGAACATAATTTCACTAAATATAAAATTTTACAAACTATCAATTTTTATGGATTATATTATCCACTCAATTTTTAATTTACAAAAATTCAAAATTCTACTGTTTTAGAAAAGTCTCTTAGTTCTTGTGTGCTATTATCCACCAAATGAACATAATTATATATAAAAACTACAATATTCTAGCATTTAATAAAATCTATAAGATTTTGTATGTATTATCCACCAAATGAGCATAATTCTCAAAAAAAAGAATTTTATTGTTTACAAAAAAAAATCAATTTTTGTGGAATATTATTCACCAAATCATCATAATTAGTGTTCGACAAAATCTCTATATTTTTTTGAACTATTATCCATCAGATATTTTTTTTTGTAGACTATTATCCACAACATCTATAATTGTTTGTGGACTATTATCCACAACAATTATAAGTTTTTTTAGACTATTATCCATCAGATCAACATAATTTTCAATAACACAAAACTATAATGTTTGACAAAATCTCTAATATTTTTGAACTATTATCCTCCACATCATTATTAAATTCTATAACGCTTTAATTCTTTTTTGATATTTTGGACCATTATTTCCAAAATCAGCACAATTTCCAAAAATAAATAAATCTAATGTTTTACGATGTCTCTTAAATTTTGAATTATTATTCATCAACTTAGGAAAATTTTCAAAATACAAAATTCTAATGTTTAAGAAAAATATTTTAGTTTTTATGGACTCTTAACCATCATATAAGCATGATTTCACAAGGAGGAGACCAACCGCTTTCGCGAGAAGGAGCTCTCCAACACCGACGAAGCTGAAGCTAATCACCTGGAAACGGAAGCAGGAATGTACGGTGCATGTGGAGATGACCAGAGGATGGCAGTGTTAGATATCCATGGCTTTTCTTCGCCGGAAATTGATGTAACTTAGTTCTACTTTTTAATTTAGATTATGTTTTGAGAAATTTTAGTAGATTGTAGTGATCGTATACAGTTAATATAGCTCATTAAATTTTTTAAACATTAGACTTTGTAGTCCATACTATTTTGTGTGTGTTTGTTTGATTTAATTGTTTGTATTTTTAGTTTATAGTTGATGCCACTAATAGCAATGACATGAAGCCTATCTTTATGCTACATTTGGTGGTGGGATATCTTTATTTTGCAGCCCCGAAAGAAGTATACAATTTGAGAAGTTAAAAGGAGATATACTATAGTGGAATGAGAACTACTTTAAATTTAGATTTTTCAAAAACTAATTAAATCTAAAATTTATTCTAAAAAGTACAAACATTTACGATCTTAATAAAGAAAAAGAAATGTTGAGTCAATCAATAAATCAATCTCACGGTTGAATTTCATGTTAAAGTGGAACCACGTGATTTTTTTCTTCCTGACTCGTTCATTTTCTCTTATATAAAGTCAAAATAAATGAATACTCCCGTTTCACAATAAGCGATATTCTAGCTATTTTTTTTTTTCAAATTAAATGATATTTTCAATTTTCAATGAATAATTTATTACATTTTTATTTTTAATAATCATTTTTAATTTATATTCTATTTTTTATTGGTCAAATTGTAGTTAGTTAGATGATAAATGATGTTTTATTCTTGAAACACACAAAAAAAGAAATGATTTCTTAATTTGTGTGTAAAAATTTTAAACATCACTTAAAATGAAACGGAATAAGTATTATTTTTCTTTAAATCAAAACTATTTTTCAAAGTTTTTTTTCTTTTTTTAAAAAGTTTTTCATAATTTAATAGAAATTTAAGTCGGAGTCCTATAAAGTCCAATCAGACCCTGAAATTTGAGAATACAAAAAGTCAAAGCCCAACACATTAAAACTCTAACCCTAACACAAACAAATCTAATTCTAGCAGTCACCGCCTCCATCTTGGGCTCGAACCATCGACGCACACCACAACCGCTTCAGAGAAGGCCTCAGTTCTGAGGGATGACGGTGACGTAGAGGCAAAGGCTGCCACCCCGTTGCCTAGCGCCGAAAGAGATGCACTCGTACCGGGTAGAGATCTATACTATTTTGTGGGCCGGGGACCTCGAGGTGATTGGGATCGAGGGAGCAACCGACCATTGAGCAAGACCAGAGTCATGCGCTTCGTGGCTGGGAGAAAGTTTCTCCGCCCAGATCTAAAGAGGAGACCAACCACTTTCGTGAGAAGGAGCTCTTCAACACCGACGAAGTTGAAGCTAATCACCCGAAGACGAAGCAGGAGTGTACGATACATGTGGAGATGACCAGACGATGGCAGTGTCAGATATCCATGACTTCTCTTCGCCGGAAATTGATGTAACTTAGTTCTACTTTTTAATTTAGATTATGATTTGAGAAATTTTAGTAGATTGTAGTGATCGTATAAAGTTAATATAGCTCATTAAATTTTTTAAACATTAGACTTTGTAGTCCATACTATTTTGTGTGTGTTTGTTTTATTTAATTGTTTGTATTTTTAGTTTATAGTTGATGCCACTAATAGCAATGACATGAAGCTTATCTTTATGCTACATTTGGTTGTGGGATATCTTTATTTTGCAGCCCCGAAAGAAGTATACAATTTGAGAAGTTAAAAGGAGATATACTATAGTGGAATGAGAACTACTTTAAAATTGAAACTTTGTCTTCGTAATCTGTCAAGACATAACTACTTAAGTTTCTTAGCCTTTTTATTGATAGCACTTACCAAGCTTCTCACAATAAAGAATCCGTGAGAGCCAGAGAGATTGAATGGAGAAGAAAGAGTTTGTTATTATTGAATAACGTAAAGAGTAAAGTTTACGATTAGTCAGTTTAAGTAGCTAAAACCCAGTAATGCTAACATAAACCAACCTGCTAATATGAAACAGTAAAGTGCTAACATGCACCTAACTAACATAACTAAACAGGAGAGCTCGATCCAAATACTTGATACGCCCCCACAAATCGTTTAAACCTAACTCGGAGTCGGTTTAAACAGGTTTGAAAGACCCATCCGACAAAGAATAGCAAGGAACGACTTCAGATGTACAGGTTTGGTTAATATATCCGCGAGCTGATTCTGGCTATCAACATGAATGGTCTGAAGCTTCCCTAGCTGCACCAGATCCCTGACTGTATGACAGTCTATTTCTATATGTTTTGTGCGTTCATGGAATACAGGGTTTGAGCTAAGGTAGACGGTAGACTTGTTGTCACAATACAGGCGAGCAGAGCGAGTCAGAGGAACCCTGAAATCTTCCAGTAACTGCTGTAACCAGATGATCTCACGCGTAGCATCAGCCAAACTCTGATACTCTGCCTCCGTGCTGCTGCGGCTAACTGTTTGCTGCTTCTTGGATTTCCAGCAAAGCAGAGAGTCTCTTAAATACACAGAAAAGCCAGTTGTTGATCTACGAGTGTCTGGACAAGATGCCCAATCAGCATCTGCAAAAGCATTAAGACACAAGTTAGAATCAACGGAGTAGAAAAGGCCCTGTCCCGGATTATTCTTTAAGTATTTCAGCACTCTATGAGCAGCCTGTAAGTGTACATCCGTCAGAGCCTTCACAAATTGACTTAACTTATGAACAACAAACGTAATATCCGGTCGAGTAATAATTAAATACAATAATCTACCAACCAGCTCTCGATAAAGAGTGGCAGAAGGAAGAATCTAACATGTGGTGAGAGTAAGTTTGACAAAGGGATCCATAGGTACAAAATTGGGCTTACAAGCCAACAAACCTGCATTCTCAATCAAATCTAAAGCATACTTTCTTTGACAAACGGAGATACCCTTGGCAGACCTAGCAATTTCTAAACCCAAAAAGAAACGCAAAGGCCCTAAATCTTTTACCTTAAAATCACTAGCAAGAAGCGCCTTCAAATCAGCTAAGTCCTCTGGATTATTACTAGCAATAGCAATATCATCAACATACACTAACAAAGCAATATAACTAGTAGCAGTGAACATAACAAACAAAGTACTATCAGACTTAGATTGAATAAAACCATTGGCCAACAAAACAGACGTAAAGAGCAAATTCCACTGCCTAGAAGCCTGTTTAAGACCATAGATACATTTCTTAAGCTTTAAAACCGGATTAGGAGGTAGAAGAACCCCTTCTGCAGGAGTATAACCTTGTGGCAAACTCATATAGATGTCTTCATCCAGCTCACTGTGTAAGAAAGCATTGGAGACGTCCATTTGAGACAACTCCCAACCTTGTGTCGCAGCTAAAGCCAAAAGCAACTTGACACTAGTCAGTTTTGCAACTGGTGAAAAAGTTTCAATGAAATCAACACCTTCTTGTTGAGTAAAGCCCTGAGCGACTAAACGAGCCTTATACCTTTCAGATAGACCAGTAGCCAAGTATTTCAAAGTAAATACCCACCTAGAACCTACCACATTCTGTCCAGGAGGTAACGAGACAATATCCCACGTATCATTTTGTTCCATAGCCTTCATCTCATCATTAACTGCGGCCTTCCATTCCTCATATGCCATAGCTTGCTTAAAATTCTTAGGTTCTGTATCAACAGAATAAGAAAGAAGATATTGTGAGTATGTAGAAGATAGCTTATCATAAGACAAGACAGAGTTAATAGGATAAGGCGTAGTATGATTGGCTGGAGCCAAGTCTGTGTGAAGTTGTGCCAATGCACAGTGATAATCCGACAAATACGTGGGTGGCTTGTGAGAGCGCCTAGTTCTCCCTGGTGGAGGAATCTGTGAGGAAATCTGAGTGGAAGTCGAAGGTACTGACTGAGCAGGTAATGACACCGTATTGTTACTAACACCAGCAGGTGCCAAAGAAGACGGTGGAGGAACCACCAGAGGTGGTATGCCGGATGAACCAGATTTTAAAGGTAGTGGCGTGGCCTCAGAATCATTAGCAACCAGCTGATTCGAAGGAGCCAAAGGGGAAACCAAAGGAGGCTAAGATGAACCTGTATTCCTGTCATCATCGAGAAAGATACCAGGGAACAAAGAAGTAGATGGCAAAATCATATTAGAGAAAAAATATGGTAAACTCGAAGCAGGATTCTGAAAAGGATATTGATCTTCATGAAAGACAACATTTCTTGAGATGGATATGTTATGAGTCTCAAGATCCAAGACTCTATAACCCTTGTAGCCAATCGGATAACCAAGAACGACACATTTAGTAGCCCTTGGTGAAAACTTTGTACGATCTTTCGGAAGAGTACTAACATAGCACAAGCATCCAAAAGAACGAAGACCACTATAGTCCGGCTGTTTGTGCAGAAGCAACTCAAAGGGAGATCGATTTTGAAGTAAAGGAGAAGGTGTTCGATTTACCAAGAACACAGCAGTAGCAATGCAATCAGACCAGTAGACGATTGGAACTTGAGATTGGAATAATAAAGATCTTGCAACATTGAGTATATGCTGATGCTTCCTCTCAACCACGGAATTTTGTTGAGGCGTATAGGCACAAGAGAAGTAATGGAATATGCCATGGTTTTGCACAAGTTTAGAAAACACAAGTTCCAGAGCATTGTCACTGCGAATGGCTTTAAGCTTTGCCGAATATTGAGTGTTAATATACTTAAGAAAACTGGCAAACAAAGAAGCAACATCACTCTTATTCTTCATCATATATATCCAAGTAAAACGAGTACAGTCATCAACAATAGTCAAAAAGTATCTATACCCATCTATAGAATCAACGGAGAAAGGTCCCCAAACATCTAAGTGAACAAGATCAAAAGGATGAGGAGACAGATTATTGTTGAAAGGAAATGAAAGACGTTTCTGCTTAGCCAAAGGACAGACAGAACAATGAGTATCCTTAGCTAAACTAGACTTAGGCAAAGAAAGAACCTCAGACAAAATTTGCAGCTTGACAGGAGATGGATGTCTCAAGCGATTATGCCAAGGACCACCATCCACTGCTAAACTAGCACACAACGAGAGCTGAGAAGACTGATTTCTGAGGATGTATAGATTGTGGATGAGATCACCCTTCCCAATCATCAGTTGCTGAGAAGATTCCTGAATATAACACACATCAAAAAAGAAATGAGCTAAGCAATTATTATCTTTCATGAGACTACTGACACTAATAAGATTGAAATTGAAGGATGGCACATAGAGGACATTATAAAGGACTAATGACTCACTGACATGAACTGTGCCTACATGAGAAATAGAAATTTTAGTGCCATTTGGTAAAGAAACAGAGATATGAGAAGAAGGAAAAACTTCCTGAAACTTCGATATATCCGAACATACATGACTTGTGGCCCCACTATCAATAATCCAAGCCCCAGTCGGAAGAGAAGAAGCGAGAGTAGAGAAAGCATGTTTCTGATATGACAACTTGTCACCCTGGCAATGTAAAGTATTGGACAAAGAGAAGTCATTACCAGACGAAGACTGGCACGCCATGACTCCATTTTCAGTGATCGATGCCGCCGGTGCCATAGGTCCATCAGTTACTTGAGTTGTGGCAGTTATTTGCTGAATGATAGACTGAATTTGAGAAGCAGATAATTGTTGCAGATTGACATGATCCTCCTGTTGAGCTATAACATTGGCAATGGACTTTGTATGGTTCTGGTTGTAAGATTGTCCTGAAGCTGGTTTGAAAGTTGGAGTAGTGACACCACGAGGGGCAAAAGGCGGAGGTGGAAGAGAATTCGGAGAAGGACCTGAAGCTTTGCATTGTGCTTGAAGCCAGGAGGAAAACCATGTAACTTGTAACACTTTTGCACTACATGACCATACAGGCCACAATAAGTACACAGAGGTCGATTAACATTGTTTCTTGGTATGTAGGTATTATATGCAGCAGCATACTCCATTGAACTTGAATCAGCTCCTGGAACCATTGCATCGGAAGTCTGAAAAGCAACATTGTCAAAGCGGACTGGAGGTTTAACCATACGTTGTCTTTCATCTTGTTGAACGATGTTATAAGCTTCTTCTATGCTTGGGATTGGCTTCAACATCAAGATATGACGACGAGTCTGGTCATACTTATCATTGAGACCCATCAGGAATTTAGTGACACGGCTTCTGTGTTGAAGCTTTGATATGCATGGTTTTTGTATAGTTTTAGGATCTCTATTT
>OVAU01000703.1:0-18407 GCA_900406315.1 Biscutella laevigata subsp. laevigata
AGGATGCCTAGAGAGACAGACTAAGGATGGAAAACAACCACCATGATGTGAATGTTGTTGGAACCAAATGGATATTCAAAAACAAGTGTGATGAGTCTAGAACACTCGTACAAAAAGGATCGACTGGTGGCTCAAGGATACTCTAAGATTGAAGTGTGGATTTTGATGAAACTTTTGCACATGTAGTTCGACTTGAAGCAATTCAACTTCTTCTTGGGATTGCTTGTATGTTTGAATTCAAGTTATATCTGATGGATGTTAAAAATGTTTTTCCGAACGATTTTATGCAAGAAGAAGTGTTTGTTGAGAAACCTAAAGGCTTTGAAGTACCCAACAAGCTTGATTACGTCTTCAAACTCAAAAATACATTGTATGAGTTAAAGCAGCCTCCACGAGCTTGATATTAACAACTTACTACATTTAAACTGAAAAAGAGATACCAACGAGATAGTGCGGATAAAACCTTACTCATTCTACAACATCAGAGGGATTTGATGATTTTTCAAATTGATGTGAATGACATCTTTTTCTAAAGCATGTATCATAATCTAATGGATTTGTTTGTACAGAATATGACTTGAGAGTTTGAGATGAGTATGGTAGGTGAACTTAAGTACTTTCTAAGGCTTTAAGCTACACAAACCAAAAGAGGAATTTATGTTTTTCAAAGTACCTTTGCCAGGATTTTTGTCAAAAAATTTGGACTAGAGTTGAGTAAGGAAGCACGAAAACCGACGGGTATGACAACTATGTTAACAAAAGATGAAGTAAGTGAAGCAATAAACGAACGTCTGTACAAAAGTATGATCGACAGTCTATTGTATCTGACAGCAAACATACTAGACTTATGCGTGAGTGCAAGAATCTGTGCACGCTATCAAGTTAAACACAAGTTGTGGCATTTACTGGCTGTAAAAAGAAAAATCAAGTATGTAAAAGGAACATCGAAGTTGCTGTCATGGCTGAGTACAAAATAGAACTCAATCTCGTTATCTACTTTAGAAGTGGAATTGGGAAGCTATTGTGCTCAACTACTATGGATGAAGCAGACAACTACAGACTATGGAGTAGAGTTAGGAGAACTGCTAGTAACAGTCGACATACCTAAGAATCATATACAACACTCAAAGACTAAGCACATCAATAATAAACATCACTTTATTCGTAATCTGGTCGAAAGGAAGCTGGTAAAAATCGAGCATGTCGTCCCATAATATCAGCTAGCAGACATATTCACTAAACCTTTGGATTTTAATCGATTAACAAGTCTTAGATTTGCAATTTATTTGATCGAGACTTGATACGAAGTATGACTTGTGCAAAATTTGGTGCATCACTGTGTAGAAAGAAAGATGTCGTTTTCAACAACGGCTAGAGGTATTGTTTTTCTTTAAAAGGGAATGATGACGAGAGAAAGAGAGAAACATTGGTTGAATAAAAAGTTGATGGTGCATGAGGAGAATCAAATAGAGATGGCAGCATGAGGAGAATCAAATGAGATTTTTATCAATCGATATGTCGAAGGAGTTATGTAGGAACGAGTATACTCTCAAGAAAAGAGAATAAAGAAACATTCAAAAGTTGTGCAGGAACGGAAACTAGGATCTCACACATAATCTTGGTTACACCCGAATATAAGTCTTGGTCCCTACTGGAGAAAGCTATAATAGCTCATTGGAGAACAATCAAGGAAACTATCCAGACGACGTGGTTACTCATGGGCGACTTCAATGAGGTTCTCAGCTCTGAGGAGCATTCTTTGCTTCTGCTTTGTCTATTGGTTCGCATGATTTTGGAGCCTGTGTTGTATCTCGAACTCCCTCTGACATGCGTTTTCATGAACTGAGGATCTGATCTGTACAAAGATTGATCGAGTGTTGATTAATGATGATTGGCTTCAACTCTTCCCCCAATCTTTTGCGATCTTTGATGTTGAGGGTTTGATGAGAATATAATTTATCCTCATCTAGCCAATATTATTGATGGTTGGTGTTATTATTGACATGATATTGATTTTTTTTTTTAGTTTTTTCATAAATTTATAAGTTTTTGAACAAAATGAGTGCATTGAGTAAAAAATCGTTAAAACCGCCGAAACCAACCTCATAATGCAAAAATTTCGTATGTTCCTAACTAGACATGATCACAATGCAAGACTGAGCTTAAATAAAATATAGAGACGTCTAGTATCTACATAATATTCCCTCATGCGATTTGGAGTCCTAGTCTGAGAGATATCTTATTTCTTGCAATCATGCTCGAAGGAACCGATCGTTAGCCGGTAGAGATGGAATTATTAAACCGCCTTCCAGACTATACCGTGATGCAAGCCTATTATGGATGCAAACATAATTGAGTCAGATTTCTAAAGCCACCAAGTATGCATCATTCCAAATAGTATTACCCAAGAAACTGCAGCTGTATTGCAAAACTATCATCGCAACACCCAAGTGGTGTCCAAGCGCCTTTAGTCCCATCAAATGCGCGACTCTGACGCCGCCATATCATGGATCTTCTAGAAGAATTCCTAAAAAAGCAAAATGAAAAGTTTCAAGTCTTGGCACACACTCCTCAACATTGAATGAATGCAATATTCATCTATCACAAAAAAGAAAGTCTTAAGCGATATTGCCATTTCGCCTAAAGAAATCCCTAGCTCACCTCTTTTACCTCATAACTCTATAAATACATTATTTTCAGCTCTTTCGGAGAGCTGAGACGTTCTTAGATCATTAAGTTTAGTTTAGGGTTCTTGAGTGAAGACAATTGAGGCCCAACCTCTTGTCTTAGTGTGCTGGAGTTCTTTAATTTTACCGACTTGTTTCTTATGTTTTTCCAAGAAAGAAAAAGTTTATTTTCTTCTTCTTGCTTCAGTTTTTTTGTTTTGCTATTATCTACTACTGCATGTGACCCTCATATGTTCCCAACCCTTTGATTCTCATAGTCTTCACGGTTGAGAGCTTCGAGGCTTAAATAACGCGAGTTCCTTTGTTTCCTTGTTTCTTTTCTTGTTGTTCTTGCTTTGTTTCGAGTTGTTGTCTCTTGGTTGTGAGAATATCGACTCAGTCACGAAATAATGCTAGCCTGGCCACCAAGGGAATGAATCCCAATCGCTCTTGGTTATTTGGGCAGTGTGGCTAAGGATTTTAATGCACCACGACAGTGGGGTAGGGCCAAACAATCCTTGTTAAGCTCAAGATGGTACGCTAATGCCATCCTTAGAACCGATTCCGCTAGATCATGAGATCCAAGAAAGGGATCTCTCAAAGACATAACATTTAGATTTATAAAGTTTCCTTATTTGATTCTTGCATTGTTTCCTTTCCTTTTCTTGCATTGTTTCCTTTTCTTGCTTATTACCATTTATTTGCTTGCTCGTTTAGTTATAAAACCTAAATCTGAAACCCTAATTGACTTAGCTCTAGACACGTTTACACTTAAAACATTAGATCTCTGTGGATTTGATCCCTAAGTACTCAACTGACATAGCTGTGCACTTGCAGTCAATGTGGTGACGAGGAAAAAAGTTAATTAAACCCTCTGATAAATTGGATAACAAAATAAACCACATCAAGTTTTTGGTGCCATTTCCGGGGAAGTGTTTAGTCTTTGGGATCTAGATTAAGATCTTTTGTCTAAGTTTTTACTTTCACATTTAGTTCTCACTCATCTCAAGTTTATTTTGCAGTTTGTAATACGTAGGAGTCAAGGATCAAAGAACCTCGTGATCCAACCATGGACCACACGCCTACCCAAGGCACTGAATCAATCCAAGCAAGGCCAAGAACGAGCCAAGGCTCCCAAACCGTTGAAGAAAACACTCAAAACTCAAGACGGCCGCCAACGCGTTTTGTCGAGCGTCCTAAAGCTCCCATTGAACGCGTTAGACCAAGCCATGACAGTCTGTGTCTCAAGACCTATGTCATGACCTGATCTATCTCGGAGCAAGCTAGTCCCACTCAAGCACTCGACAAACGAGCCAAAATGCACCAAAACGCTTGCAAAACAAAATCGGGCCGATCCGAACGAAGAAACGCGTGCCAGGTCGACCCACACATGATCCACTGCTGAAGCGGCCGCACATGTTGCATGTACCGAAGGCATCGCGACCACACGTTTTGAAGCCACATGAACGCCACCCACGTACGAAGGCCTGACCGCACATTATGAAGCCGCACGAACGCCACTTACGTACGAAGGCGTCTTTGATCATCCGACTGGCCCATCAGCACGCATTGATACTTATTGACCTTTTCGACCCAGAGCCGACCATTCGAGAGATAGCCAACACATGACACACGCGTTCTAATGCCTATCGATACGACGATCTGGACCCGAGCTCCCGTTCCGACACTCCGCAACACCTCGACCACCAGCCGCATCACCCGATAGCTGAACACTGCCGATCCGAATGCCTGATGCGCCATCCATCCGACCTGACGACCAACCTGTCTCGATTTGAATTTTTGAATGTGTCGACTGATCGATCGAGCACCCAAAGCTGACTGACACACCCGATGGTCAGACCGAACCACCAGAAAACCCGCATCAACCCATTACGCCAGACCGACCAATCGTATCACCCGATGACCGAGATGTTCTGACCCAAACATTCGATCGAGCCGATTTATTGACTTAACACCCGAAGGTTCCCAATGCACCATACTGACCTGATAAACCATGTGCAACCTCTGACAATCGAATCTAGTTGCTTGATGCACTGAACAGACCATATGCACCTTCTCGATCATCTGATAGACCATCCGACCATGCCTTTACGTCGCCCGACACACAAGACTGACTTGATGGACCGCACAATCCGACCTAGATATCTGATAGACCATATGGCCGCTCTAATGGAGTTTTCAGAAGGAATCATTGAGCGTACTCATCGGAACAGTCAAATTGACCGGCTAAGACTATTCGTGAACCTCCCCAGCCGACCACTTCGAACTCTACCGCACCAAGTCCACGACGACTACGCCTTGAACCGCCCTGACTGACCTAATGGTTGTCTCGACCGTTGATCGCGACCCAAGAGAGGCTTTCAACAACTTTGAACAACCTAGACCTGTTCCGGACATTCCTCGACCCAGAGGAGAACAAAGGCTCGACCAGTTCGTAACCTTAAGCGAATTCAAAGCCCATGATGCATTTTTTCACGAATATGTCAACTATTTTTCGTCCTACTATCCATAGACATGATTATGAAATCAAGCCGCAGTTCATCACCTTGGTCAGAAAAATCAGTTCCATGACCATCCTCAAGAGCACCCAAAGGATCACATAGATAAGGCGCATAGATGGCTCAAGTCATTACCACCCAACTCACTCACTACTTGGGCTGAGGTCAAAGCTGTGTTCCTTGGAAATTTCTATACAAATGCTAGATCTGACCTTCTTAGGAAAAACATCATGGGTTTACACCAAGGACTAGTCGAGCCATTCTTTGAGTCTTAGAAACGATTCAAAGAGTATCAGAGGGATTACCTACACCATAGCTTTGCACATGCCAATTTGCTCAACACATTCTACCAAGGCATCGACCACAAGTACAAGCTTTCCCTCGACACGACTAGCAATGGTATCTTCATGACCAAGTAAATTGAAGACACTTATGCTCTAATTGAGAACGTTGCAGCAACAACAACAAACACACTCCAGAGTATGATCGCACCACCAGAGCAACTAGCTCTCATGCCGAGGATAAGAAGATTCAAGAACTCAACTCTCAGATAGATAAACTTCAAAGCCAACTCTCAAGGGGATCTAAACTGGTCCAATTATGTGATGGACTCAACGGCTACAATCGAGAGTTCACAAACAACTTCAAGGGTAACTTCAATCCACTTTCTTATAGAAATCCTAATGTTGAGAATCCAGGCGACCAAGTCTATCCGAAAAACCAAGGAGGCCAGTACCAGAAAAAGAACGCTCAAGGATTCATGCCAAGAGGGCAATATCAGTACCAGAATAAGCAAGCCTTTAAGCCAACAAACCAAGCTTCCAAGGAAACTCTCGTCAGCAATCAAGTTCCTTTAACCCTGATGACCTCAAGACCCTAATGTACCAACTCCTAGACTCCTAGAAGCAACACGCAAAAGATATGCACGCCAATATTGATGGAGTCTACGCAGACATAAACGGGAAATACAAGTCTTTGGCCTTTCATGTGAAGAAGATGGATGTTTAGGTAGCACGAACCGCGAATACTGTCAAAAGACAAGCTGGAACGCTTCCTGGAAAACTTGAAGAGAACTCCTGTGGGTATTGCAATGTCATAGAGACCACTAAGGCAAACATCTGATGTGGTTTGTTTTCCACCAAAATATTGAGAGGTTTTAATTAACCTTTTCCTCGCCACCACACTTGGTGCAAGTACACAACTATGTCAGTTGAGTACTTAGGGATCAAATCAAATTAGAAGTCTAGTGCTTTAAGTCTAAACATGTCTAGAGCTAAGTTGATCAGGGGTTTTGGGTTTTGGTTGTTTATGACTACGTTTAACCAAAGAAATGGCAATAATCAAGAAATAGAAACAAGGCAAGAAAAGAAAACAATGCAATAATCAAATAAGGAAACTTTCAATAACTAAAACGTTAGGTCTTTGAGCGATCCATTCATGGATCTCATGATCTAGTGGAATCAATTCTAAGGATGAGATTAATATACCATCTTGAGCTCAATAAATGTTACTTGATCCTACACAACTCTCATGGTGCATTAGGACCCATAGCCACACGACCCAAATAACTAAGGGCGATGGAATTCATTCCTTTGGTGTCCCGACTAGCATTATTATGGGAAGTTTAGGCATGAGATTTCCCTTATGCAAAATTTCTCTTAATTGCCCTGTCAAAAATGGTCCGAGTATTCTCATGGGATTTTTTCCCTATGAGATGTCCCTTGGATCATTGGGTAGATGATCAAGCCTAACCAAGCAATGCGTGCGTGTTGAGAGAAGACTCTTAGGCAACATCCTTTTGACTGATTTCCATTACATCTAGATCACGGTTTCCTTGAAAGAAAATCCCTAGACCCAACTACCTACTACTCCCACATGACTACTATTGAGATATTGAGATATGCATGTGTAGTAGAGTTAATAAACAAGAAGAAAACGTTATTTCAACCAGAAAAAGCAAGACTCGATCTCGACAAGTCGTGAGTACAAGGGAACCAAAGAGAAGCTTGGTTTAACTACATGGATCTACTCACGGTCAGAACCTTAGGAACGAATCTAAACTCTAAGAAGCTTGAGATTTTTATGAGAAAACTGAAACAAAGAAAGAACAATCAACAAAGTAACAAAGACACAAAAGAAATTGCGGTTTTTTAAGCCTTGAAGCTCTCGACCGTAAAGACTAAGAGAAAAAAAGCTTGGGCACACACGAGGGTCACAAGCAATAACAAAGCAGTAAAGAGACAAGAGACAATAGCAAGAAAAAAAAGAAGAAACGTTTTATTGCTTGGTAAAGAGAAGAAATACGTTGGTGAAGTTTAAAGAACTCGAGAAAACTAAGACAAGAGACTCAGCCTCTATTGTCTCTACTCAAGAAACCTAAACTAAACCTAATGATCTAAGAACGACCGATATCTCTAAAAGATCTGAAATAAAGTATTTATAGAGTTATGAGGTAGAGGAGGCGAGCTTAGGCTTCCTTTAGGCGAAATGGCAAATCGCTCAATACTTTCATTTTTTGTGCTCGATGGAATATTGCATCCATTCAATGCTAAGGAGTGCGTGCCAAGAATTGAACATTTCCTTTTTTCTTTGTGAGGAAGTCTTAGAGATGATCTTGAAGGTGGCGGTATAAGGGATGCACATTTGATGGGCTAGAACGGGCTTGGGCGCCACTTAGGTGTTGCAATGATAGCTTTATGGTCCATCGGAGGTTTATTGGGCCATACTACTTGGAATGATACGTACTTGGTGGCATTAAAAATCTGACTCAATTATCTTTGCATCCATAATAGGCCCACATCACGTTCGGGTCTGGAAAATGCTTTTAAAATTCAATCTCTACTGGCTAACGATCGGTTCCTTCGAGCACAATTGCAAGAAATGATATATCTCCCATACTAGAGTTCCAAATGGCATGAGGAAATATTCAATTGAAACTAGACGTCTCTAGATTTGATTTAAGATTAGCCTTACATCAAGATCGTGTCAGGTTAGGAACTTATGAATTTATTCATTTTGAGCTTGGTTTCGATGGTTTTAGCGATTTTCACTCAATGTTCTCATTTTGCTCAAAACCTATAAATTTATGAAAACAACTAAATAATTCTAATATTATGTCAATAATAACACCAAAACTATCAGTAATATATGCTAGATGAGAGTAAATTATACTCTCATCAGCAGTTCAGATGAAGATGGACCTGAACCCGAACTTGAGGATGAGCCTATCGGAAAACACCCATGGTACGAAAGAGCGGAAGAGACAAGAGCCGACTATGAACGAACAAAAACAAGAGACAACCGAAAGCGCTCACCACCACCCGAGGTGACCAAACCATCGTCATCACGACCACCTAATCAACCCCACCCTTAAAAGAGCCAAGAGAAACCCAAGATAAGTAAGGAGGACTTACACGCATTCAAGTGCAAAGTTAGAGAGATATCTCACAAGAATACTTTCGAAGAAGCATGGAGCAAGCACAATCTCAAAGAGCACTTCATCAGATCAGCTGAGACAAGAAAGGAGATTAAAAGTCTTTATGAGGAAGCAATGAGAACTCCTTACTACGGGATAAAGGAACTTCCTTAGCAACTTGATTCTAGCCGGTTCTTTGTTCCTGTAAACATTATTGGATGGAAGATCCGAGATGCTCTGTGTGATTCAGGCTCATGCCTCAACGTGATGACAAAGGAGACATGCGAAGGCTTAGGACTAGAAATGACTGACCCTAAGCAATTGAAGCAAACTATGGCGGATGCTACAACCAAGAAGCCATGTGGTTTGTCCATAATGTTCAGGTCATACTACACAATTGTGTGCTACCCACCGACTTCTACGTCTTAGACGCACCAAGGGGGGAGTTCATAAGCCCATAATCCTCGAAAGAACATTCCTAAGCTCAGCTGAAGCAGTCCTGAATTTCAAAAGTGGAGAGCTAACACACTCATGAACGTTGAGGAATACATCATATACACCTTTGTCAAGGCAACTTACGAATTATACTTGAGATGCACTGGCTTAGACTCCTCGAATGGGAAACCTGAAGGCATGGCAATAAAACAAGAGTATGATCCCCTATCTCTTCCCTTCAAAAGAAAAAGAAAACAGATGGCCGATTTGAAAGGAAAAAAATTGATACCCAAGAAGAACTGTGAGACCGATCAACCATCAAGAAAAAGAAAAGAAAAAGAGGAAAAAAAGAATACGGATGTTGATAAAAAAAATTAAAATGATACCTAAGAAGAATTATGGGAAAAATCAACCACCAAGAAAACCAACCCGACGAAAAAGAACCCCTCGAAGGTTGAAACCGGTTTGAGGAAGTGAGAAAAGAGAGATGAAAGGGATCAAAAGTTATGAACAATCCAAAGGACCCAAGAGAGTAAAGAGTAATGACATTTGATCGATCTTCTATTGGTAAAGACTAAACTCCTACGCTTAATTTACTTAAAGAGTCGATAGATTTTGTTTGGGCATTCATGTGAGTTAGGCGCCCTTGTGCTAGGTTCAGGTTGTGTTGTTACCATATATGCGTTAGTCTAAGTCACTTTGAGGGTCTGTTGATTCCCTTATGCGTGAGTGTGCCAAAAAGCAGTTATGAACTTAATCGTTCTTGAGCCTTACGACTTGCTTTCCTTGAGGACAAGTAAAGTCTAAGTGTGAGGTGTGATGAGAGTATAATTTACCATCATCTAGTCTATATTACTGATGTTTTTTGTCTTATTATTGACTTGATATGGAAATTCTTTAGTTTTTTCATAAGTTTAAAGGTTTTTGAGCAAAAGGAGTGCATTGAATGGAAATTGCTAAAACCGCCGAAACCGAGCTCAGAATGAAAAACTTCATACGTTCTTATCCAGACACGACCAATATGCAAGGCTGAGCTTAGATCAAAGCTTGACACGTCAAAATTACTAAGAATTTCTCTTCATGCCCTTCCGAGTTCTAGTATGAGAGATATCTCATATTTTACAATTGTGCCCAAAGGAACCAATCGTTAGCTGATAGAGATGAGACTTTTAAAGCGTCTTACAGACCAGAACGTGATGCATTCCTATTATGGATGCAAATATAATTGAGTCAGATTTTAAATTCTACCGAGTATGCATTATTCTAAGTAGTATGGCCCAAGAAACCACAGAAGGACCGCAAAGCTATCAACGCAACACCCAAGTGGTTTACAAGCCCCTTTAGGCCAATAAAATGTGTAGCCCTAACACCCTACATTTTGTATCTTCTAGAAGACTTCCTCACAAAGCAAAAGGGAATTTCAAGTCATGGCCCACACTCTTCAGCATTGAATGGATGCAATATTCATCGATCCCAAAAAGGAAAGTCTTGAGCGATATTGCCATTTAGCGTAAAGGAAGCCCTAACTCACCTCATCTACCTATAACTCTAGAAATACTTTATTTTCAGCTCTTTTAGGGAGCTGGGACGTTCTTAGATCATTAGGTTTATTTTAAGGTTCTTGAGTGAAGAAAATTGAGGCTGAACCTCTTGTCTTAGTGTGCTTGAGTTCCTTAAACTTTATTGACTTCTCTCTTATCTTTTGCCAAGCAATAAAACGTTAATTTTTTTCTTGCTTGCTTCAGTTTATTATCTTGCTTTGTCTACTATTGCATGTGACCCTCGTGTGTGCCCAAACCTTTGATTCTCTTAGTTTTCACGGTCAAGAACTTCGAGGCTTAATTACCGCAAGTTCCTTTATTTCTTTGTTGCCTTGCTTGTTGTTCTTGATTTTTTCGAGTTTTCTCATAAAGACCTCAAGCGTCTTAAGGTTTAGATTCAGTTGCTATGTTTATCAGTGAGGGAGTCAAAGTTGTTAAGCCAAGCTTATCTTCGTCTATTTCCACTCACGGCTACCCGAGACTGGATCTTGCTCTTGCTTGTTGTATTAAAGATTTCCTTTTGTTTATTTACCCACACATGTTTATCTCAATAGTATTCATGTGTGAGTAGTAGGTAGCTGGGTCTAGGAAGTTTCTTTCAAGGAAACCGTGATCTAGATATGATGGGAATCAGTCCAAAAGTGTGTTGCCTAAAAGTCTTTTCTTAACCTGCACGTAGTGCTTGACTAGGCTTGATCATCTAGCCAATGATCCAATGGACATCTCATACGTTAATGCCATCCTTAGAACCGATTCCACTAGATCATGGGATCCAAGAAAGGGATCTCCCAAAGACTAACGTTTAGATTTATAAAGTTTCCTTATTTGATTCTTGCATCGTTTCCTTTTCTTGCTTTGTTTCGTTTTCTTGCTTTGTTTCGTTTTCTTGCTTTGTTTCGTTTTCTTGCATATTTTGCCTTTCTTTGCTTGCTCATTTAGCTCTAAAACAAAAACCCAAAACCCTAATTGACTTAGCTCTAAACACGTTTGGACTTAGAGCACTAGACTTCTCTCAAGATTTAATCCTTAAGTACTTAACTGATATGGCTATGCATTTCCAGCCAGTGTAGGGGGGGGAGGGGTAGGGCCAAATAGTCCTTGTGGAACTCAAGAGGGTACGTTAATGCCATCCTTAGAACCGATTCCACTAGATCATGGGATCCAAGAAAGGGATCTCCCAAAGATCTAACGTTTAGATTTATAAAGTTTCCTTATTTGATTCTTGCATCGTTTCCTTTTCTTGCTTTGTTTCATTTTCTTGCTTTGTTTCGTTTTCTTGCTTTGTTTCGTTTTCTTGAATATTTTGCCTTTCTTTGCTTGCTCGTTTAGTTCTAAAATAAAAACCCAAAACCCTAATTGAATTAGCTCTAAACACGTTTGGACTTAGAGCACTAGACTTCTCTCTAGATTTAATCCTTAAGTACTTAACTGACATGGCTATGCACTTGCAGCTAGTGTGGTGACGAGGAAAAATTTGATTGAACCTTCGATAAATTGGATAACAAAATAAACCACATTAGGGCTTTGGATCACGTCCGATCTCATATTCACCTGTCTGAGCAGCTGTCTTCTCAGAGGAAACCTTTCAAAATTTTCAATGTTTTGGCAAACATTCCCAACGTTGTAGATTTTTGGAGAGATACAGACCCCCTCTTTATCTCTCACTCTACTCTTTTCAGGTGCATTAAGTAGCTCAAGTCCCTAAAGATGCAGATCCGCTAGCTGAATCACAATGTGTTGGAGGTTCTTCTAGTTTGCGCTAAGGGTGCTTTTGATGAACTTTGTTTGAGGCGGGATCAGGCGCTGCTGACCCTGACCCAAGAAGCAGTGGAATTGGAGAAGGCTACTTTTATGGCGTATCAGCATGTGGCCCATCTAAAAAAAGCTTTTTACAGTCAAAAAGCAAATATTCATTGGTTGCAGTTGGAAAACCATAACACCAAGTATTTTCACAAAGTTTCTCAGACTAAAGTTGCCCACAACTCTATTCCGACCTGTTTAGGGTGATGAGCTCTTTAGGGCTTATGAAATTCAGCATGAGGCGGTTTCTTATTTCGAAACCCTTCTTCGCGGTCATAGTGAGGGATTTCATGAGGTACATGTTATTAGGTTACATGATCTGATCTCATAACGGTGTTCACAGAAGATTAAGGCTTCGCTCACTGCAGTTGTTACACTGGAGAAAATTAGGCGCGTTCTTTTTTCCATGCCTGAGAACAAGGCTCAAAGCCCGGATGGTTATACCCCAAAAACTATTAAGGCCGACATGCCCGTTTTGAGATCTGATTTTGTGACTTCAGTTTAGTCATTTTTTGTTACAAGTTACCTTCCCAAGGGCGTTAACACCAACATCTTAGCTATCATCCCTAAGTATACATATACGACAATGATGAAGGATTATACGCCAATTTCTTGCTACAACGTTTTGTAAAAGGTGATTTAAAAAATCCTAGCGAACATTCTCGAGGAGATCCTACCAGTTTCTAGCGCCAAATCAGATTGCGTTTGTCAAGGGCAGACTATTGTTGGAGAATGTTTTGGTAGCTATAGAGTTGGTCAAGGCCTACCACTTGCCCAATATCTCATCGAGGTGCGCTCTCAAGGTCGACATCACTAAGGCTTATGACTCTGTAAAGTGGAGTTTCATCCTCTTGACCTTGGGTGTTATTCACATTCAAGAGAGATTTTTTTGTTGGATACCCCGTTGCATATAATATGCTTCCTTCTCGATTCAGATAAATGTTGGGCTAGGAGAGTTCTTTTAGAGCACGAGGGGTATCAAACATGGTTGTTGATATGTCTAGTTTTTGATGGCTTTTTGGCCATCTTTTATGCTCATTTTTGTAAAGTTTAGGTTGCATTTAAAGTCCTTTAGGATTGTATTTGTATATATATTTCATTTCAGGTGATTGAAGAGGACTTATCCAAGAAAAGGGAACACTTAGGATCAAAAGACCAAAACCAGCAACATTGGTCATTAGGATCGACCAAGGGAGATCAATACATGAAGAAGGATCAAGAAGCAGCTAGATCAACCATCAGGATCAGTCAGAGCTGCTCGATCCAATCAAGAAGCAAAGGTGCAGCTTGGAACGGTCACAAGGATATGCCAGTCCAAGAAGCCAAATATCCAATCTTTCAGGTCGGCCATAAGGATCGACCACGCGTGACCGATCCTGTCCAAACCAGAAGTCAAACCTGCGAAATTAGGTTTGACCAGTTCATTTTCACTCTCATTTCACCTTCATATAAGTAGTTTTTAAGAGAACAATCCTAGAGAGAGGCACAATTTCCATGAGGTGCTAGTTAATTTCTACTTTGAATCTTTTTGTTGCTTTAAAATGCTAGCCAATAGATTGTGTTAGGGTTTTAGAGTGGTTGTATGAGACAAAACTTAATGCTTCCTTTCATGCTTCATTTCCAAGAGATTGTGTTTTGTTGTATGTTAGGATAGGGATTCCTACCATGAGAGTGGATTTATCTAAATTCGGAATCCCTAGACCTAAGACTTCATGATTGTGTGAAAGTGAACACCTAAACCTAAGCATTTTTCCTGAATTCAACTGCCTAATCATTCGCTTAGTCTCTCATTCTGAATTAGCTTATCAGTTTATTTTAGCTTGCCTTTACTACATTCGACTTTTTACTCCAATTTACAGTTTTATTAGAATCTCTTTAGTGACAAGAAAGCTTCTTTTTTCTTAGACTTAAGAGACCCTATATGATACTTATTGAACTAGTGCGCTCCCGACTTGATTCGACAATCATACCCACCTTCATTCACACCTAACCCGTTTTTACTCCACTGCCCTAATCCATAGGAGTCTGTTGGGGTAAAAAACTCTCTATCAAATTAGTGTCGTTGCCAAATTGTGATTTTGTACTAGCAATAAATCTTTTGAGTCTTTTAGGGCCCTAAGTTTCTATTTTTCTAAGTTACTAAATTTCTGTTTGTTTTTGCTCTTTGTGTTTTAGGTGTATGAACTTGCGTTTAAGAGAATTAGCAAATCTCATTCCACTTCAAGAAGATATCAGAGCTTTTGAACGCCAGAACGTCTGAGCAAGGAGAGAAGCAGAACGGTTATTGCATATCCAACGTTTCAGTTTAGAGACGGAGTGTGCTCAGGAACAACAAGCCGATGATCACTTTCCACCACAACCTATGCCAGCTAATGTTAAGGTTCCACAAGCTGCATTTATCGGTGCTCATGATGCACCCAACACTCGGGCCATAGGACAGGCACCCGCCCACCAACAATCAACAAAAACAACTTTGAGATCAGAACCAGTCTTATCTCTATGATTTAGGCGAGCAAGTTCAATGGACTACCCGAGAATGACCCCTTGGATCAACTGAACAATTTCGATTGATTGTGCATCACAGTTCAGATTAACGGTGTGACCGAGGATGCTTTAAAGCTGCACCTATTTCTCTTCTCTATGGGTGGACTTCCACACCAATGGGAAGTACGGTTACCTCGAGACTCAATCACCACCTGGGTTGATTGCAAGAAGGAATTTGTGACCAAGTTCTTCTCCCCAACCCGAACTGCTAATATCAGAAGTGAGATTTCAGGGTTCTCTTAGAAAGCAATGAAAAGCTTTGATGAAGCATGGGATCACTTCACTTCCTGCACCATCAAGTGTCCTCACCATGGGTTCATCAAAAAATATTTGCTTAACACGTTCTTCCGAGTATTGACTGAAAAGTGTCAGCTAGTTCTTACTATTGTGATGTGTCGTGATTCTTCTTTTCATTAGTTTAAGATGCATTTAGGGTCCTTTGGGTTGCATTTTGCATTGCATATGACATTTCAGGTGCAGAGTTGGAGTTACACAAAGATTAAACCAAAAGGGAGCAAATTGGAGCAAAACCAGCCTAAGTCTCAGAATTGGAGGAGTCACACCGGTCAGATCAGACCGGTGCAACACACTGGTGCACAAAACAAGAACTTGCAGATAGATTAGAACGGTCACCCATATCGAGGCTGTACACGACGAATCGACAGGGAACCTATACCGGTCAAGATCACCAATGCACAAACTGAACCACACATCCCAGACATCAGTATGAACGGTATCGACCCCGCGTTTTAGACCTTTTAGACATTTTCTTTGTTATTTTTGGGATTACTATAAAAGGGAGCCCAAATACTAAAACCCTTGGGGAGATCATTACGTTTTTGTTTAAGTTTCAGAGCAGTTTCATTTGATTTTAGAGTTTTTAGAATCCACATCTCTTGCAATTTTCTTTTGTATTTTCTATTTCAATTTTGTTCTTTATTTCTTGTGTTCTGATTGCTTATTTTCTTCATTCCTTAATCTTAATCATTTTCACAAACCATGTCTAGAAACTCCCTAAGTGTTCTAGATATGAGTTGTGAGTAGTTCCATATAGCTTATGAATTAGAGTTAAGAATGGGTATCTTTGATTGCTAGAATTATTTAGGATTGAACTATTAATGTCTTCTCCAATTTCATGATCTTAATGCTATAATAGGAGTAGCTAACATAATCTAGATCTTCGGAATTTCTTCGCCTGGAAGGTGTTTGATGAAATTCCTGAACCAGTGAAATTGTTGTCAATCTAGTCTTTTCAAGGGATTGTTTAAGTCTGATTGATTGTTGTATGAATTGTGTTTCTTGCTTTTTGAGTGTGTCTTCTTTCAAGAGATTGTTTATAAGCATGATTAGAAAAGGGTTTCTACCACGAGAGTGGATTAATCTTTATTAGAAATTCCTACACATAAGACAAGCTTATTATGTGAATTGAACTATCTGCTAGCATGAAAAGAACTGCTGATTTTGATTGTCCTGATCAATGAGTTATCTTTTATTTTTGAATTTTATCTATTACCATTGCTTCTAGGATTGTTTAGTGACAAAAATGATCTTATCTTTTCAACTTATACTTAGTAAAACTCATCCTAGAACTAGTGTGTTATATCCTCCTGAGTTGGTTCGACAACCCTGATCACCCATACTATTCACCACAATACTACATTGATAGGATTTAGACCACAAAAAATCTAACTTATCAATTGACACCGTTGTCATTTCAGGATTTTAGATAACCATTAGTTCTTTGGGGTCCTCTCTATCACCCTTTGTAAATAGTTCATTAGAGGTGTGTCATATCCTCTAGGGTGTCTTGGTGCGTCATATCTAAGATCCCATCCTTCTTTCCATGTTCTAAGTGTTCTTGAGTGTTTGTTCGTCTCTTGGCAACTATCTCGATCACCCGGCAACCTTTCTCGATAGCATTTCATCACCGTCACGACCTTCACCTTTTCCCGTGACCGAATCTCCATCAAACCCAAATCTCCCTCGACTGTTCTTCACCATAATCCAAAAGATCCAGGCTTGCAAGAGATCAGCTCAATCGGAGACGTTTAGGTCGGATGAATCCTTCGAGGCCTTTCGAGTACGACCGCATGACGTAGTCACGACCGTACAAAGGAGGCACCTTTCAACTTCGCTGACCGTCTCCACTCCAAACTCAGATCTCTCTCGACTACATCTCAACAAATCATCCAAGACCTCAACTTGAAAAGTTTCAGCTAAAACCAACGTGATTAATCTGTGAAAGTTGAAACCACTTTTGGTTGTACGGCCGACGAGGTCGTACCCAGCAGAGCCAAACGGCCCCTTTTCAACTCTCACGACCTAAATTCCCTCCTTCCCTAATATCTTTAGACTACATCTTTTATTTTACTCTGATTTTAGTCTGTGCTCAGTCTCACACCTTTGTCCCACAGGATTTGGTAGAAGGTGTCTCTTGGCCACTGTTACTCCGGCCGGCTTAGGGCGTCTCGATTTGTCAAGCCATCGATCAGACTACTTAGGGATACTTCAGGTGGTATCAGAGCTCCTTGACCACTCACCTCTGCCACAAATCAGGGAGTCTCTCTTACCTTTCTTTGAAAGTTATCTCCTTTGCTTGCTTAGGCTTCAAACGTGTTAGATCCAAAGTTTGGAACTTGAGATCGATGTTTTCTCTTGATTGGGTTTTGGTATAAACTTTGTATTGATCTGCTAAGGCTAGTCTCGTTAGCTGTTTCGTTGTTTGAAGCTAAAGTTCGTATCTTGATTTGTGCTTTTCTCGGGTTGTTTGGTGGTCGTACGTTTTAAAATCTTGGAGACAAAGTTACTTTAGCCACCACCCTGACTCTTAGTTGTTTTTGTTTGTTCTTGCCAGGTACAACCAGAGACACGTCAAACAAGGAGGCGTGTGTTGCTTTTATACAGCTGGCCGCGCGTGTACCCCCACCTGATTGCTTTTGGGACCACTTGTACGATTGTACGACCAGCCTCTCTCTCTCACCAACCATTACAGCTAAAAGTAGGAGAGATCCGAGGTATCTTGAGCATGTGAAAGGGCAAAAGAGTAACACTAGGAAAAGAGGAACAAGACAAAGCCACCATGGCCGGCTCTTGTGGTCCCCAACGTTTGATCCGAACGTTTCTAACCCAAACTTGCCAACCACGGCAAATCACTCACATTATACCCGTGCCTCTCAAGGCAACATAACACATTCTATTTCTCCACCCAAAGCTCTACCACAGCCAGCTAGAAGATGTGCAACCGTTGCTCCACCGGTTCAACCAACCGCAGCTATGGCCGAGAACTCGGAAATTCCACCTCCGCAACAAGATTTGGCAACTAACCTCATTAGACTGCTCAATGAGAGATTTGATGAGATTAGGAGGGAGCTTCAACCTCCTCCTCCACCTCTGGCTCCTCCAGCTCCAGAACTTTACCCTCCTCCCCAACAACCAAGGCCTNCTTTACCCTCCTCCCCAACAACCAAGGCCTAGAGAGCCTTATCCG
>OVAU01000704.1:0-18405 GCA_900406315.1 Biscutella laevigata subsp. laevigata
TTTAGGTTGCATTGCATTGCATGTTACATTTCAGGTGAAGACTCGAGCTTAAACCGAAGAACGGATCAAAAGGGTGCAAAAGAAGCAAAAATGCAGAAAAGTCAACATTTTCAGAGTTAACCAGAAAAACCAGAGCATCCACACATGTGCACACACCGGTGCACTTGACCGGTGCAGTGCCACGGGTTTTAGCAGGAGAGTAGCACCGGCCAGTTGCAGGGGCACACCCCCGACCGGTGCACACTCACACCGCTGCACCCGACCTTTGCACTTATTCTGGAGACAAAAAAGACCAAGTCTTATTTCCTTTTTTAAGTTGTAAATTGGCTCACTATTTAAGGGGGCCAATAACTAAAACCCTTGGAACTCTTCTTTTACGTTTTTTCTTAGTTTCTCTCTAGTTTTCTCTATAGTTTCTTACTTTTCTTTTTATGCTTTTGTATTGAGATCTCTTGGTTAATCTATTGAATTTCTTTCCCTTAATCATTGTCTTGCTTTGATTTCATTTCTCAATTTTATATTCTCTCCCAAATCATGCCTAGAAACCATCAAAGTGTTCTAGATATGATGTGTGAGTAGCCTTTATAGCTTATGGATTATGGTAGATTAGGGTTGTTGATTGATTGTTTTTTATGTTTAGGAACGAATAGAACAACGTCTTCTTCACATTTATTGATCTTAATGCTTAAATTTGATTGATCACCTTATCTATGAACCTATGGAATTTCACGCCGGAGAGGTGTTCGATGAAATTCCTCAACCAAATAATTGTGTTGTTTATTGATCCATTCCAAGAGATTGTGTTAGGGTTGGTAGATTGTTGTATGGAATTGCATCTATTGCTTCTTAATTGTGTAATTAGCCAAGAGATTGTGTGGTTGCATGATTAGGAAAAGGGTTCTTATCACGAGAGTGAACTAACCTAGGATTAATATTTTTAGACATAAGACAAACTTAATTGTGAAACTAAACATCGTTAGTTAATCAATTGACTGCCTGAATCGATAGCCCCGATCCATATGCTTGCTTTATTTCCTGAATTTACATTTCTTCGATATCGTTGACTTTTGGTTGACTTTTATGTTTTGCTTTATTTTATTTAAATTGCTTAATTAGGATTGTTAGTGACAAACAAATTCGTAGTCGACTTTAGACTAGATGAATTCTCCATAGTCCTAGTACGTTATTCACTCCCAGATTGGTTCGACATTTTTAACCTTCTATATTACATATGATTAATAAGATGAAATTAACATCATATCAACGCCCCCGCCAAAATTTTAAACAACACATTGCATAAACTGATTAGGCGGATGTTACCCATCAACTCTGGATTTTTAGTCTTGGGAATGAGGCATAAGTGAGTGTAATTTCATTCTTTAGAAAAAATCTCATGCTCAAAAAACCCTTGAAGCTCTTGACAAACTTTATCCACGGTAATGTGCCAATATTATTGAGGGAAAAAACCCGTCATCCCATCCGGACTCGGAACACTAGAGAGTTTAATCCTAAAAACAACTCTTTTTTACATTTGATTAATAAAAAAATTGATTCATCCGATTAGTCACTTTTGGAGTCACACCTTGAAGCCACTCCTAGCAGATTATTGGATAAGAGGATTGGAAAAGTGAGGTAAAATATTGAGATGCCACATTTTCCTTTGAAGATTCAATCATTTGAGCAAATTCATTATCATCGGTGAGATACTCAATATTTCCTTGTTCTATTTGATTTTACCGAGGAATGGAAAAAAATTGAGTTTAAATCACCTTCCTTTAACCATCTCTCCCTTCTTTTTGCTTTCAGAAGTCCTTTTCCTCTTTATATGCCAAACTGACTGGTTTTCGATTGTGCATTCAATGAATTGTTTGTTTTCCACATATTCAAGCTCTTCCTACAATTTTTTATGTCAATCTGACACCGACCTTTACTTGAATTGACCGACTGATTCTAAGCATTTCTTATAATTCTTCCAATTTACGGTCTATATAAGAATTGTTTGTCAAAGTGTCATGAAACGAACATAACTTTATCAGAATCGGTATGTAGTATGAGCCCATTTTATCTAGGAAAGTTGGCGTGTCGCAGGAAACCTCACTTCTCATTCCTTGTTAATAAAACATATATTCTAGCCACGATTGAATCTAAATATTTCTTCTACGACCTCCCCAAATTAGGTCATTCTTACTCTTCTGAACTACGTTGATTAATCATATCTTTAAAAAGCACAAAAAATGTTTCACTCCTTCTAAGATATTTATTCCATTATGAAGAATATCGATAAAATCTCTGACTATGCACCAATCTATTTATCTAGTGATACTTATATTGGCGGAGCCACCCTTAAATTAGGGGTTCATTCGATCCATATAGATTTTTGAATTTTAATTTTTTTTAAGACTTAATTAATTATCTCAAATTGTTTTTAGCACTATTGACCTACATGAATTATTTCTATATGGATTATTTTTTTAGTATAATGATCCTAGTGAAATTAATTTTTAGATCCACCACTACCACTAGATAACTATCAGAGTTAACCGTTCTTCTTTTTCTAGCATATAGATCACCATCACAAGTGAGAAAAACATATTTCATTACCGAACTGTACTTTAAAATCCATAATAATAATATTGTTGTTCATGAAATCAAAAACTATAGTAACANAGAGTTAACCGTTCTTCTTTTTCTAGCATATAGATCACCATCACAAGTGAGAAAAACATATTTCATTACCGAACTGTACTTTAAAATCCATAATAATATTGTTGTTCATGAAATCAAAAACTATAGTAACACTGTTCTACCTGCAAGGCCCCCATATTTTCCAACCGGATCTAGGGTTCGAAGCCTGTCTTAACCTTGCTCTGCAGTCTTCTACTTGGGTTAATACTTATTGATTATCTATAAATCAAAAGCTGCAAAATTTATGAATCTGTGTCCTATCATTAACTAATAACCAACTACAGCAGATGAGCAAATACAGTAATTGCATTAACTATCTCACAAATTTCTGTATCTGTTTAGTAACAGAAATAGTACATTATTCGATTAGTTACAATATTTGATTGATGCTGAAATAACAACAATGTTTCTTTAAATGAATCCAACAACAGAGACAATGATAATACACCAGAACATTCTTTAAAGACAAATTTTCCTTTTTTTAATTATCTAAAATTTACCAAATTAACCCTTTTCGCTATTTCCAAATCTTAGAAGCATCGAACAGAAATAAAAATTATTACTTTCAGCAGACATTGGAATCGAACAGTGTATCCTCTTCCCTCGCCGATCTCTATCTTTCTCATCTCCGATCTCAATCAAACGCGTTTTGATTTCTACGCATTTAAAGAACCTTCAAGTATCTTCTCTTCCTGCTCAAAAACTCTAATCCTCCACCTACTTTTTTCTCACGGTATTTATCGGATTTTGTTCCTTCTTCTTCTTCTTCTTCTTCTCTTTCGATTTGGTTGGTTTTTTCCTTTGATTTCGACGATGCCCTTTTGGTGATTCGATCTGTTTAGCATTGGGTTTGCGGCAAAATGTTGTCTTTTCCTATACAGCAACTGTTAGGTTACAGCTAAAGAGATTGGATAGTCTCTGCGTTCGATATTGATCTTGCAGATTTTTGAGAATCCAATTGAGAAGCAGTGTATTGCTGTTTTTATTGAATGCTTCTCTCGTTTGCATGATGGTTTAAAATTCGCAATGGATAGAAGTGGAAACAAAGGAGCTATAGATAGATTCTTATGGTAACTCAATAGATTGTCCTGAATTCTTCTTGTGATTCTGAAGACCAAAAATGTGGTTGAATCATTAAAGGAAACAATGAGTAGTTTCACCAAGAGCACATCATTCAATAGAAGGGCATTGAATTCCTTAGCTATAGAAAGCCCTAGAAGCTCCTCAAGTGTCTTTAATAGTCCCATTGGCTCAGCTTTTACAAGCCCGAGAACACAGAGCTTTGGAGGAAGTCCACGGCCGTCTACTAACCGGTTAAAAGAGATCTCATATTTGTTTCAGGTGCTTATTATCGCCGGAACAATTGTGTCCTTTCTGGTTATCGTCGCTGGAGGTTATTTATATGTTGTTCCTAGCCTCGGTCAAACGTTCTTGGGTTATAATGGAGCATTGCATTTTAACAACTCTGTTACGGATAGTGAAAACTGTGACATATTCGATGGGAATTGGGTCGTTGATGATAACTACCCGTTATATAATGCCTCGGAATGTCCATTTATAGAGAAAGGATTCAATTGCTTAGGGAACGGTCGTGGACATGAGGAGTATCTGAAGTGGAGGTGGAAGCCTAAGCACTGTAATGTTCCACGATTGGAAGTGCGTGATGTATTGGAGAGGTTAAGAGGCAAAAGGATAGTTTTTGTGGGAGATTCAATGAGTAGAACGCAGTGGGAGTCTTTGATATGTATGTTAATGACAGGTTTGGAAGATAAAAAGAGTGTTTATGAAGTCAATGGGAACAATATAACTAAAAGGATTCGTTTTTTGGGTGTGAAGTTTAGTTCCTTCAATTTCACAGTTGAGTTCTACCGTTCGGTCTTCTTGGTTCAGCCTGGGAGGTTTCGCTGGCATGCTCCAAAACGTGTTAAGTCGACGTTAAAGTTAGATCTTTTAGATGTTATCAACCATGAATGGAGCTCGGCGGATTTTCTTATATTCAATACTGGTCAATGGTGGGTGCCTGGGAAGCTTTTCGAAATGTAAGCTTCTCTACAAAGGCTTTGTAGTTGTCAGAATGTTTTCTATTATCATTCTCTTGTTTCTAATTGTTGTTTTGGAACAACAGTGGTTGTTACTTTCAGGTTGGAAACTCATTGAGGCTCGGATTGTCGATTCCTGCAGCGTATAGAGTAGCATTAGAGACATGGGCATCTTGGATAGAAAAGACAATTGATCCAAACAGAACACGTGTTCTGTTTCGTACATTTGAGCCATCGCATTGGAGGTACAAACCAGAAGTTCCTTAGCTTTTACCCAATCTTGTTCTGCTTTTCTCTAGATCTGCGTTGATTTAAGTTCTTTGTTTGTGTAGTGATCATAGATCATGCAATGTTACTAAGTATCCAGCCCCAGACACTCAAGGAAGAGACAGAAGCATATTCTCTGAAATGATCAAAGAAGTAGCTAAGAACATGACAGTTCCTGTATCGATTTTGGATGTGACTTCGATGTCAGCGTTTAGAAGCGATGGTCATGTGGGTTTATGGAGCGATAATCCGTTGGTACCTGATTGTAGTCATTGGTGTCTACCTGGAGTACCTGATATTTGGAATGAAATCTTGCTCTTCTTCCTCTTTAGACAACAAGTAAAAGCAAACTTTCTTTCCAGCTCTCTTCCTTTTTAGGACAAGAATATCAGCAACCTCTTTTGTCTGACTTTTACTTAATTTGCAGGTTCAGTAAAATGGATACTTTCAGGCTTTCTGCAACATAGAAAAAAGATTAACGACCCTCGAAGACTGAATCTTTTAGTGCTAATTGCTTCTGTTTCTCTGGGAGATGAAGACAGAGGAAGGGGTCACAAGTTTTGCGTAAGAGTTTAAATTGATTCATAATTCATTCTTTTATTGTTTTGCCTACGTTTCTTTTCTTTTATTGTATTATCGATTCAAAGAGAGTGAGAGGGTCTGCTCAAAACTGTAACAGTTTTGTTCCCCAAACTCTTTTGGTATAAAATGATTTGATTATCTGCACCTGGATCTGAGACAGTTTCTTGCAGATCCTATCTCCATATTGACTAAAAAAAAGAAACTTGGACATTTTTTTCTTGTGGAATTGAGATTTTCAAATTCAAGTTAGAAGCCAAATGAAATATTTTCAACTTAGAAGAACAAAATGAAATATTTTCAACTTAGAAGAACAAAGTGAAATATTTTCAGAATACAGTAGTAAAATATCCAAAACAAAATTGAAGAGAACTAGTTAAGTGAAATGAGTTTTATTGTATTAACATCGCACCCCCGTAAACAAGATTATAAAAACAAAGGAAATAAAAACTAATAATGAAAAGGAACAAGGTGTATTATTTTGGGTGTGAAAGAGAAGAAAGGAAACTACTTGTCTCCACCACCGAACATTCCCATCATGTCCTTGCCTGAACCCATCTGCTTCATGAGACTCTGTAGACCACCCATGCCGCCAATCTGCTTGAGCATCTGAGGCGGTAGGACCTTGCTCATGTGCTGTGCATTCATGTTCCTCGACAATGCGCTCATGTCTCCATTCTTTGGGATTTTGAGTCCTTTCATCTTGCTCCATATCTTTGCTAGCCTCTTGTACTCTTCCAGCATCTCCATCACTTCTCTTACCATCCTCCCCGACCCTCTCGCTATCCGCATCATCCTTGACTCGTTAAACATCTTCGGGTTTGAGCTGTCCAGTTCTGCACACACAAACCACTCCCCAAGTTTTATTACTTCGTCTAATACTCAAAAGTAATAAGATACAACAAATATTGTTTTCTCACTCACCTTCATTTGTCATAGAATCCATCATTGTCATGTAACGCTTAATCTTCGCCTGGCTTTCTTTTTCATGTCCTTTTGGCATCATTTCAGCACTAATTCCAGGCAGCATTGAGAAAACCTACACAACACACACCAACAGCTTAGACATTGTTTTATTATCACCATGCACCTTTGCTTGCTCTTCAGCCTAATAAATGTTTAGACTCTAAGAGATCCTGACCTCTTTAAGAGGACCCATGTTCAGTATGTTCTGGAACTGGTCGTACATAATCCTCAATGTAAAATTTCCCTGAGAAAGCTTTTCCAGAAGTTCAGGGTGTTGATCTTTAGGCACCACCTCTTGTAGCTTATCCACAAATCCAGACCAATCACCCATTCCTGTTGCTCATAAAAAATCATTATCAAGAGTCAAAAACCCATCAGGAGGCCTTTGATTACTCCTTACAGTGCTGCTAGTTCAATCAAATGCCATGAAAATTACCTAAGAGACGGCTGACAAATGGTTTGACGTCAAACACTTCAAACTCATCCATATGCTCTCCTGTTCCAATGAATATCACAGGACTTTTTGTAGCTGCAACACTAACAAGATAAAAGTGGATTAAATTCACTTGCCAGCTGGAAAGCCCAATAGTTTTCCATTGACCACTTCGAGTACATGGCACAACTCAGTAGCTACAAAATACTTACGCGCTGAGAGCACCACCACCTTTGGCATGACCGTCCATCTTAGTAATGATTACAGCTCCAACAGCAACACTTTGCTTAAATGCCTGAGCTTGATCAAAAGCAGCTTGACCAATACTGCTGTCCATAACAAATATAACAAGATCTGGTTTCTGTAAAATAAAAAGACCATGATCAGAGCCTGGAATATCAACTAGGAACAAACAGAGGACTTCAAGACAACAGAACATACCGTTGCTTCAGCAACTTGACGCATCTCTTCAAAGAGAGAAGCTTCTTGCTTATGGCGACCACTGGTGTCAACGATAATAAGATCACAGTTTTCTTTCTTGAACCTATCAACTCCCTCAACAGCAATTTTAACAGGATCGGATTCTGTGTAGCTGCAAATAGTTACAAATCAAGCGTAAGCACATTCTGCTATAACAGTAGGCATTAGAGAATGGTTTAATCCAGAATATGTTCTTCCTTCTTTTTCTTTTCCTTTGGTTACTTCCATTGAAGTAAATCCAAAACTATAAATAAGATAGCATAGTTGCAGCAATTGCAAAAAATAATGGAAGATAACACAAGAACGCAAAAGATCCATTTATGCATAGTGTTAAAATATTTGACAAAGATGTTAGATCCCTTGATAGTGTAGCACACTCTAACGAATACCCAAAAAAAAGAGCACAAAAAAACAGGAAAAGCAGCCTAAAGAAACTCTTCAAAGTAAGCGGCATGCATAGAACTAGGTAAGTCTACTGGGTGGAAAAGAAACATATGACCTAAACCAAACGTTTCAGAAATTCAAATAACACCAAAAAGGGTTGACTTGAGCTACCTTCCATAGAAGGGGATCTTGGCTTTGGTGGCATTCTGTTTCAACTGATCGAAAGCACCGGCCCTGAAAGTATCCGCACACACTAGAGCTGGTTTGTACCCTTTCTTCTGATGATAATAAGCATACTTGGTACATGTTGTGGTTTTACCAGCACCTAAGGATAGTCAACAAAAAAGTTGGAACAAGTTTTAACAGCCTGCAATCGATTTTCACAGACTCAATCAACTACGAACAACATCTTACAGGAACCTCACCTTGTAATCCGACGAACATAACTACACTAGGTTTAGCCTTTTTGGGGGTAAAGGCAGGTTTTCCTGGATCCAGCATCTTACACAGTTCACTAAAGATAGCCTGAGAAAAATCAGGAGCATTTCAATCAACAAAACTGAAGCAAAACAGAAAGAAATAACACAAATTCATAGAATTCTCAAGTATCTACAGAGAATTATAAACCTGTTCAATGATTCGTCGCTTGTTGTGACCGGCTGCTAGATCTTCGAGGTTAACGATCTTCTTAATATTGGTGGACATCTCTTTCACAAGGGGAAAAGAAACATCGGATTGAAGCAGAGCACGAGTGATCTCGTTCAAGCATTCACTCAAAACCTTTTCATCAATAATTGTCACATTGCTCATCTTCTGTATTGCGCGGGTAATCTGCCCGCCGAGCTCCGCCAACACCATTTTCGCTGCTTTTGAGATTCAAACAAAGATCAAGCAATAAGAAAAAGCTCGTCGTCGAAGGTAAAAGAATCAGATTTGGGGAATTGACGTCTAGGGTTTTTTATCAGAGAGAAATTTGGTCGCGATTGAGAGAGAGGAGAAATTGAAGATCTTGATTTCTATTTGGCGAAGCAGATCAGAATTGATGATTATAATGGGCCTTAAAAAACTTAACAGGCCCAATTAGGCACATGCCTAAAACAGTAGCATACTATATAGAAATGTTATCTTGGTTATCCTACCTTACCCTAACTTTCAGGGTATTCTACCCTTAAAAACCCTAATACAAACTACCCTAAATTACCATAGTTCTAATAGGGTAATCTTAATACAACCATAGGATATTAAGGTAGAATTAGGGTACCCTAAACTCTTGTAGATTGATTTATTATGTTTATGTATAATGGTGTTGTATATATATGTTTAAAATTATGTAAATTTATTAATCATTCATATTAATTTTAATTATATATGTATATGTACGTACAATAATTCGTTGACAAAAAAAAATGTACGTACAATAGTTATTAACTATTTTTCTTATCTAAAGTTTCAAACAAATTATCATTATTTTTGATAAAATTTGTTATTAACTTATTACTATTTATTTTTAGATTATAAACTTAGAAAATAAGCATATAAGAAACACATAAATTCAAGTATCTTAATCACAAAAACAAAATACGTCATTAGTCATTAGAGACTTATAATATTGTAAGAGTCAACAAATTTGTCATCCAAAGTTAAAATGATCATGACAGAAACAAAGTGACGAGAGTTTCATTATGCAATACATAGTCAAACTGAAGAACAGATAAAAATCATCTTTGATTCATACTCTTGAACTGCTTTCCATTGTTATATCTTCTTCTTTTTCATCCTCAAAGTTATCTTCAACATCACCTAAAATTTAGAGATATGAATCAATCCAACAAAATACTATAATAACAATATTTTATTCTTGTTATTTACCTTCGAATTCTGCAAATCCACGAAACCAATTACGAGTACAAAGAAGTGCTTGTACATTTCTTGGAAGAAGACTGTTTCTGTAAGGACTCAAGACGCGACCTCCAATACTAAATGTTGACTCTGACGCAACGGTAGTGATTGGGATGCTCAACAAAACACATGCCAAAGAAGCTAAACCATCAAAACGTTGTCTATTGTTCTTCCAATAATCTAAAACCTCAATGTCTGTAAAAGACCTTGAATCTAACCTAGGTTCATCCAAGTAAATATCCAAGTTTGTCTTTGTATTGTCTAAGTCAGGATTGATGTCCCTCTCAAGCTGAAAGATATCCTAAATCAAAGATCAATCACACACTAAATTATCAGAGTTTAAATTGTAAAGCATAATTCATAGGATGCTTATTAGAAATACTTACATAATTGAGATCATCTTCTAATGGAGATTCTGTAAGAAGCTCATGAGGAGTAGTTGTTGCTGAAAACGTTGGAGAAGAAGTCTAAGACTTGGTTCTATATTCTTCATAAAGCATCTTAAGATTAGTCTTAACAACTTCAACCTTTTCTTCAGAAGTTGTGGGATCCACTCTGTTATAAGCTGATTTAAATATCTGCAACTTCAACCTTGGATCTAAAACAGCTCACATGGCAAGAATGAGACTATATTCATCCCAATACTTTGAAAACTTCATTTGCATACGCTGAGTCATTTCTTCTACTTTGGTATCACCACACTTGGCATACTTCCTCAATAAACACTCAATTTTCCACACTTGCAGAAAATAGGCATTAGCAGTGAGATACTTAACACCTGAGAAGTAAGTAGTTATGGTACTAAAAGGCTTCAAGAAATCACAAATTCTTTCCCCTCGATCCCATTCATCCTCTGAAGGCAATGATTTGTAACTCCTGTCACATTCTTTCAAGGTAGCAAATGCCTTACGAAACTTCAGAGCTCTAGCAAGCATGTCATAAGTAGAATTCCATCTTGTAGGTACATCTAGAGATAACCCAGCTCCGCTTTTGATCCCTGCACTCTCAACACATGCTGCAAAAGATTCTATCCTTGATTCAGATGCTTTCACAAACTTGACACTGTCTCTAATATTCTCCAAAAGACCAACAGCTTGTTCTAACCCTTCTTTCACTATGAGATTCAGGATATGAGCACAACATCTGACATGAAAAAATTTCCCATCACATAACAACCCACTGCCACTAATCATCTGAAGGCGACGCTTAAGTATCTTTTGCATATTGTCATTACTGGTAGCATTATCCAACGTCATAGACAAAACTTTTTTCTCTAAACCCCACTCCTTTAAGCAACCAAGCACTTTAGTAGCCAACTCTTCACCAGTGTGTGGGGGTTTCAAATCACAAAAAGTTAGGATTTTGTTGTTCAACCTCCAGTTTTCATCAACATAATGCGCAGTCAAACATATGTAGCCTTTTACAGTGATAAGAGCTGTCCACATATCTGCTGTAAAAGATAATCGACCTTTATGCTCTGCAAATACTTTTTTTAGCTTTTTTTTTCAACCTCATATCTCTTAAAGATATCACCTCCAGCAGTTTGTCTACATATGTGTTGACAATTCGGATTCAAATACTTATCTCTGACTCTAACTTTTTCATACTCCACATATATAAAAGGCTGATCATGATAAATGATAATTTCACTAAGCAGATTACGGTCTACTTTTTGATCATACTGCCTATCAACACATAGTCCTAGAGGTCGTTTTGTGCAACTATCAAAATGGTGTTTCAAAGCAGAAGTTCCTTGACCAAGTCATGATACCAACTTCTTACTACAATGCATACAACGACTCCTTCTTTTACCATCTTGTTCAACTCCTAGTTGTTCAAACTCTTTCCAAACCTCAGACTTTAAACGTTTATTAGAAGTAGTTACCGTTTGATCTTCAGCTTGAGAAACTAGTTGAGTCTCCTTTTGAGTAATATGTTGAGTTCCACTCTGATTTTCTCTTTCACTTTCCTCATTCATCTTCATATGCTCATTTTCAGCATTAAGATTTGCCATTAGATCAAGTGACTGTAAATCCATTCATAAATTCTGCAAAAAAATAAAAGTCAAAGAAGTTAGAAATTAAAATGATTCACGGGCCAATATAAATCTGATTCACTTAAGTAAGAAACACAAAAGCTAAGAAACACACAAACTCCAAAAGCTAAGAAACACACAAACTTGAGATGCTTAAGGAGTTATACGAGATTGTGGAACTATATGAGATTTCCTGAAAGAGATATATATCATTTTCAACCAAGTTGATCAACTTCAATCTGTATGAGAAGCACAGAGTATACAAGAGAAATGTAATAGGACAAATGGATTTATGAATTCAAGATATTTGATATGAGCATTCTCGTTACATTAGAGCCTTGTATTAATGTCTCAAACCCAACTCTAAATCACTCTCTGAGTCTCACAGAGCCAAATCAATTTCAGTTTCACGGTTTCCTTTATAGACTAACTAAACCAGTACCTAATTCCATACAGTTTTGTTGAAACAACACATGACTTCAGTCGAAGAGAAGATGACAGAACAACACAACACAAAATCAATTTTTCCATAGATTCATGTCATGAGGCAAAACAACAAGAGATAATAGAAAGATTGTAACTTTAATAACATTTTTCAATGGATTCATGTTAAGAGATGAATCTCTGATCAATGAAAAACAAAGACAAATAGAGAACAGAATTATTTTATATCTTCACTTGTAAAGTTTATGATGACTATGTAGTAATAAAGTACTTAAAAATGATTGCGGTTAAAATTAAAGTGATTATTCATTGCTATTTTTAACACATGTATTTGATGTGGTATATTGCATGTGATTAAGTTATAAGTGTTTTTTTTACACTAATCGCTTCTTAGCTAGTGAGTTGTCTTGTTATCCTTGATTCTTATAAATAGGTGTTGATTTTGTTGGATAATTCCAATATTAAAAGGAAATTGTCTCTTAATTAAAGGAAAGTTTACTTAAGGATAAGAAAAGGACATTTTCTATTTCTAATGGGTTTAGGAGATGTCTAAGCCTATAAATAAAGATCCTTTGGAGATGTCTAAGAGATCAAAAGAAGGAGATTTAGTTTTTGTGCAAGGTTTTCTAAATCAATAAGAAGAGAAGTTTTATTACTTAAGTTTCTTTTAATCAAGGTTTTTTAAATTAATAAGAAGAGAAGTTCTTATTACTTAAGTTTTCTTTTAATTGGTATCAGGGCTTGGGAGGAGCATCACGGTTTGGTTGAATCGATAAAATGACAAACACGGTGGAAGACTCGCAGCAGACGAGTGGTAATGATTCATCGTCTGCAGGAAAGAAACTTAAAAGCCTCATGCTCTCATTAACAAACTATATTGTTTGGTCAATGAGAATGAAGGTTATTCTACGTGTGAATGACGTATGAGATACGATTGAACCTAGATCAACAGATTTAAAGAAAAACAATGTTGCGGTTGCGTTAATCTTTGAATTCATACTTGAAGCCTTGATCTTGCAAGTTGGTGAGCAAGACACATCCAAGAAACGATGGGATGCGATAAAATCAAGGCATCTTGGAGCTGATCGAGTGAGAGATCCACGGCTTCAAACTCTCATGGCCGAATTCGAGAGATTAAGAATGATTGAGGGAGAGAACATTGATGAGTTTTACGGAAAGATTGCCGGACTTGTGTCAAAATCAGCCTCTCTAGGAACGATTATTGAAGAATTCAAAGTCGTTAAGCGATTTCTAACCGGCTTACCTAGAGGAAAATATATTCATATTGTCGCATCTCTTGAACAGGTCTTGGACTTGAATACCATAAGCTTTGAGGACATTGTTGGGAGGCTTAAAGCCTACGAAGAAAGAGTCCTTGCTGAGACACGAGACGAAGAACATGGAAAGTTGATGTACGTGTCAAATTCAAAACAAAATCAAGGAAGTTTAAGTAAAAACCATGGCTCAACATCTGATGGGTCGGGTTCCAATAACTTCGAAAACCAGAACAGAGGAGGTGATTCTGCTCGAGGTGGAGGAAGAGGAAATAATAGAGGAAGAGGTCGAGGCATATCAAATTCTCAATACCAAAAGGGAGAAGGCGGTAACAATCAAACCAAAAAGGATACTTCAAAGGTTCGATGTTGGAGATGTGATAAATATGGACACTATGTGAACCAATGTCTTGACCTACCTCCAAGAGATCAAGACGCACATGTGACATAGACACAAGAAGCAGAGGCATTGTACATGCATGAGGTGGTCTTTCTAAATGAATATAAATTGTTTCCAAATGATTTTAACACACGTGAGATAAATGATAATGTGTGGTATCTAGGTAATGGTGCAAGTAACCATATAACGGGAAACAATAAATTCTTCACTACTCTTGATGAATCTGTGAAGGGCAAGGTGAGATTTGGTGATGGATCACAAGTATACATTATCGGAAAAGGAACTATTATTTTCGTGGGAAGTACTAGAGAGAAAAAGCCTGTCAAAGACATCTATTACATTTCGAGCCTCAAGCACAACATAATCAGTCTTGGACAAGTGACTGAGCATGGATGTGAAGTTAACATGAAAGGGAATGTTTTGGTATGGAAGGATCCTAACGGAAGATTAATAGCCAAGGTCACGAGGTCGGTTAACCGTCTTTATAAAACACCAATATATATACATGTAACTAAGTGTCTGCGTATAGAACAGGAAGACCTTACTCAAACTTGGCACGCACGGCTGGGACATGTCAGTCATGGTGTGATGAAGAGTATGGTAGACAAGAAGATGGTGGAAGGGATGACACAGTTCATTCTAGAAAGTGGAATCTGTAGAATATGCCAAATCGGAAAGTAAACAAGGAGTTTGTTTCCGAATCAAGCATCCTACCGTGCCTCGACACCTCTCGAGTTGGTCCATGGAGATTTTTGCGGACCAATATCACTGTCAACACCATCTGGAAATCGGTATATCTTTGTGTTAATCAATGATTTCTCAAGATATATGTGGTCAATGTTACTAAAGGAGAAAAGTGAAGCATTTGAGTGCTTCAAGAGGTTCAAGATACATATGGAAGCTCAATCTTTGAAATCCATTAAGACATTTAGTACATATAGGGGTGGTGAATTCACATCACTTGAGTTCACTAAGTTCTGTGAAAATATTGGAGTAAACTGTCACTTGACAGCTCCATATACACCACAACAAAACGGTGTGGTAGAAAGGTGAAATCGAACTCTAATGGAGATGACGAGGAGCTTGCTAAAGGGTATGGAAGTTCCAAATCATTTATAGGGAGAGGCAGTACGTCATGCGACATACATAATAAATCGAGTTCCCACCAAGGCATTGATTGGACAAACACCGTATGAGTGTTTCACGTCCATGAAACCAAATATTGAGCAGCTGAGAATTTTTGGTTGTGTTGCTTATGCAAAAATAAATGGACCAGGTCAAAGAAACTTGATGATAGGTCAAAGATGGTGGTGAACTTGGGAACTGAACCAGGGTCTAAATCTTATCGGCTCTATGATCCAAGAGCAAACAAGACACTAGTAAGCACAGACGTAATATTTGATGAAAATAAAGGTTGGAATTGGAGTGAAGAATAGCTAAAAGGTGAAGAGCCATGGACCTTCTCTGTTCTTCGAGATCCATTAAACAGAACCAGAGCATTTGAGCATGATCAAGCAACGATTCAGCCTGAAACTCAGCCTCTCGTAGTCGACCACGAACACATCGACACTCATGAAGGACCTGGAGAAGCAACGGTGGATGTCGATGAAGTGGAGTGTGAATCTGATTATGAAATTGAGCATGAAACAGATGTTACAGGTTCTCAAGCTCATGTGACACAACAAGTTACAACACGCGTCGGAAGAGTTGTAACAAAACCAAAAAGGTTTGATGATTTCGTTCTCTTGCCTGAATGTGAAGGAGGAAGATTACTGTTCACAATTGATGGAGAACCTGAAAAATACGTGGAATCAACACAATCAACAGAGTGGGTTGAAGCAATGAAGACTGTGTTACAGTCCATCGTGAAATAACACATGGATCCTTGTGGATAAGCTGAATGGAGCCAAGGCTATATGACTCAAATGGATATTTAAGATCAAAAGAAGAGCTGATGGTATTGTGATAAAGTACAAGGCAAGGATAGTCGGCAAGGGGTACGTTCAACAACATGGGATAGACTTTGATGAAGTCTTTGCTCTTGTAGCAAGATTGGAAACCATTCGGTAATTAATATCTCTTGCGGCGAGTAATGGCTGGGAGATACATCATTTAGACGTAAAGACTGTTTTCTTGAATGGTGACCTAAATGAAGAAGTGTTTGTAACACAACCAGAGGGATTTGAGAATAAAGGGCAGAAGGATAAAGTGTACAGGTTGAGCAAAGCCTTGTACGGATTACGTCAAGCTCCACGTACTTGGAACCTGAAATTAGACTCCACGTTAAAGCAACTTGGTTTTACCAAATGCAAAAAAGAGCCATCTGTTTATCAGAAGAGAAACAAGACATACAGTCTAATTGTTGCCATATATGTTGATGATTTGTTTGTTACAGGAACCTCGGTTCATAATATTATCAAGCAATTCAAGGAATATATGTATTTGAGATGTCTGATCTCAAAAAGTTATCGTATTACTTGGGTATAGAAGTCATACAAGGAACTGATGGGATTCGAATGAAACAAGAAGGTTATGCTCATGGGATACTCTCGGACAACAATATGGGAGATTGTAACTCAACACAAGTCCCAATGGATCAGAATCTGAATTTGTCGAAGGCAGAAGATGAAACTGAAGTTGATGCCACACGCAATCGAAGAACAATAGGATGTCTAAGATATCTACTTCACACACGTCCGAACCTAGCTTATAGTGTCGGTGTACTGAGTAGATATATGCAAAGTCCAAGGACTTCGCACTGACAAGCACTTAAACAAATTCTCAGATATGTGAAGGGAACTACTAAGTTCAGATTGTTGTTCAAAAGAGATGGTTCAAGTAAAGTTATGGGCTACAATGATAGCAGTCATAACATTGACATTGATTATGGTAGAAGCACTTCAGCCACATATTCTACTATGGTTCATCGTTGATCACTTGGACATCTCAGAAGCAACAAACGGTAGTGCTCGCCTCGTGTGAAGCAGAATTTATGGCTGTTACAAAAGCTGCAAAACAAGCTATATGGCTTGGAGAACTACTAAGCGAGATCTTTGGAAGAGGAAGCGAGAAGGTTGTTCTAAAGATCGATAACAAGTCCGCCATCGCCTTGACAAAAAACTCGGTGTTTCACAAAAGAAGTAAACACATCCTAGGCAAGTATCATTTCATACGAGAATGTGTGGAGAACCAGATGATTGTGGTCGTACATGTTCCAGGTGTCGAGAGCAAAAGGCAGACATACTAACAAAGCCATTGGGAAAAACCAAGTTCTGCGAAATGAGAAGCTTGATTGGAGTTGAAGAGATAAACTCATCCAACATTCATGTTGGAATTAAGGGGGTGAATGTTGGATAATTCCAATATTAAAAATGAAATTGTCTCTTAAGTAAAGGGAGTTTACTTAAGGATAAGAAAAAGAAATTTGCTATTTCTAATGGGTTTAGGAGATGTATAAGCCTATAAATAAAGATTCATAAGAGCTGTCTAAGAGATCAAGAGAAAGAGATTTAGTTTTGTGTAAGGTTTTCTAAATCAATAAGAAGAGAAGTTCTTATTACTTAAGTTTTCTTTTAGATTTAAATGTTGAAAGATATTAATCAATAACAAAAACATATCAATCACAACAAACAATATGTTTACTCGTCTTTTTTTCAAAGTACTCCCAAAAGTGAGGAAAAGTTTTATCCAAAAGATACATACATATATATACACTTTATCCCAAAGATATATATATATATATATACAAACAAATATGTATATATTATTATAGTTTTATAACACGTTATCAACACGATCAACTCCCGACATTCTCGGTCTCAACATTTCCGGTCCCGACATATTCCGGTATCGATATTTCCAATCCCGACATATTCCAATATCAGCATTTCCCGATCCCACCATTTCCCGATCTCAACCTCGACGACTCATTTTTCCGTTCATAATCCATATATCCTTTTTAAGGTAGTATTTATAATAATATTTTATTTTATTTATATTTATGCATGTTATTTATGTTAAATCTTGCAAAATTATTTTCAATGTCAAGGGAACAAAGTTTGAAATAAGTAATGTTCTATTTCCCCTAAGTTTGTTAAAACTTATTGAGTTTTAAAGACATTCGTATGAATGAATATCATATTGAACGAAGAAAAAAAAGGCATTGAATACTTTTGTATTACATAAAAAAAAGATTTTTTGGAAGAATTGTCTATGTTATCTTCTGGATTATATTGCACAAATAAATATGGTTGAATCATATATTATGGACCCAAAATATATTAATACATTTGATGTATGACATGAAAGATTTGGACATCCAAGTTCTGTTATGATGAGAAGAATTGTGCAAAATTAAAATGGCCACCCAGTGAAAAATGAAAAGATTTTTCAATCATAAGAGTTTTCATGTAATGCATTTTCTCAAGGAAAACTTATTTTCCGACTTCACCAGCTAAAATTGGGAATGAATGTTCATAATATTTTAGAAAGAATACATGGTGATATATGTGGATTTATAC
>OVAU01000705.1:0-18402 GCA_900406315.1 Biscutella laevigata subsp. laevigata
CGGACAAAATTGAATTAAACCGGACAAAATTGAATTAAAACTATTCAAAATTAAATTAAACCGGACAGATTTAAATTAAACCAAAATTAAATCTAGACCGAAAATTGAATTAAACCAATATTCAATGTAAACCGAAATCAATTTTTGAATTGATTGTAAACCAAACCGAAATTAAATCTAAACCGGACAAAATTCAATTAAACCAAACTCAAAACCAAAATTGAAGTTGGTTAAGGAGATATTTTCGGATATCCATGGATATTCGGATATTATCCGATCCGATCCGATATCCATGGATATCAAATTCCATATCCGTTCGGATATTTACTCATATCCGAATCCGATCCGAATCCGAATTTTCGGATCGGATCCGGTTCGGATCATTCGGATCGGATAAAAATCCCACCCCTACTTTTGCTCTCTCTTCCTCCATTTTTCTTCTTTAATTATTGTTTTTTTCATGAGCTCACGAGTTTGCAAAAACGTCGTTATCATTCCTCTACCGAATATCTCTCTCTCTCTCTCTCGATTATACCACACTACTCTCAACCACTGTTATTGACTCCTACATTGTAGTTTTGAATTCAATATGTTTCTTCCTCACTAAGTCCGTTTAGTATACTGAGAGAGAAAGAGAGATAGAGATGGAGAGACAATGGAGTTTCTCTGTGAAGTCTACCAAAGTCTTAGCATTGATTATTACTACAGTTTCTTCCGCCATTCTTCTCCTCATTTTCTTCTCCATTTCCTTCAGTAGATCCAACTCTTCTCTTTATCCAACGACAGAAATCGATTTAACCCCTATGCCATCAAGTTCCGAGACTAACACTCTACATTCCTCCATTTCCGATTCTTCTGTTTCTCCTCAAGGTCTGATCTCTACCCATATCGACCCGCTTGAAAACACTACCGGGTCCGAGAAAATTCCGGGTATTGAGCAGAAGACTCGCGGCGAGAGTTTGGTTAAGGAAAACAAGGTAATTGCTAATTTAACTTCAGTCAAAGTTATTGAACTTCCGAGTAACAATGGTGAAAAGAAGAAAAGGATGAGAATCGAGGAGTGTGATGTTACGAAAGGGAAATGGGTTTACGACAGTGACTATCCATTGTACACGAATGTGTCTTGTCCTTTTATCGATGAAGGATTTGGTTGTCAAAGCAATGGAAGAGTGGATCTTAATTACATGAAATGGAGATGGGAACCTCAAGATTGTGATGCCCCAAGGTTGGCTTCTTCTTCTTCCTAGTTTTGTTGTTTTCCTCTTAGTGCTTCTATTGGAGGGTAATGATTGGTAATAGTGACTGTTCATGATCATTGGGATTCATAGTTTCACTGAGCTTTTGCTGATTTGGAGACAATGATTTATAACCATTTTCATAGTCCTGGTTTGTAAACTTTGGCCATTTTGGTACGTTTGAGTTCAGGTTCAATGCTACAAAAATGAACTTGATCATGATGATGATTTTGACAGCAAAGACTTATAACCATTTAGGCATTTCATAGTCCTGATTATGAAACTCTGGTCTTTTTTGGTATGTGTGAGTTCAGGTTCAATGCTACAAAAATGCTGGAAATGTTAAGAGGGAAAAGGCTAGTGTTCGTTGGAGATTCAATCAACAGAAACCAGTGGGAATCTATGCTTTGTATGTTGTTTCAAGCTGTTAATGATACCAAGAGAGTCTACGAAACACACAACCGAAGAATCACCAAACAGAAAGGGAATTACAGCTTCCGTTTTGCGGTACAATGACTATAATCGAAATGGACTACTTAGATCTGTGATTGATACTGAAATTATGTTTGTCTATACTGAATTAGGATTACAAATGCACTGTGGAATTCTACGTTACTCATTTCTTGGTTCGTGAGGGTAAATCAAGAATTGGAAAGAAGAGAAGAGAAACACTTAGAATCGATGCTATGGATCGAACATCATCGAGATGGAAAGGTGCTAATATCTTAGTGTTTAATACAGCACACTGGTGGTCTCATTACAAAACTAAATCCGGGTTAGTCACTGCTTTCTACTTAGAAGAAAAAATGGAATCAAGAAGTTCTGTAATTGAATAGCTTTGAGTTTGCAGGAGCAACTATTATCAAGAAGGAGACCAGATTTATCCAAAACTTGATGTATCGATTGCTTTCAAGAAAGCATTGCAAACTTGGTCATCATGGGTTGACAAAAACGTAGATCGAAAGAAAACTCGGGTTTTCTTTAGAAGCGCTGCACCTTCTCATTTCAGGTTATCTTCTATTGGGAGAACAATGAAATCGACACAAACTGAATCAAGATCAAACATGACTAATCAGGATCGAGATTCAACAAAGAAATACCAAAAGATGTCACATCTAATAGTTCCTTACTGATTCTCGATCTTGATTCCTAGTCTTATTTGATCTTGATTCAGTTTGGATCGATCTTCTCGATCTCCCAATATCTTCTTCTTCCTATCTATCTTGTTGTTAAAAAGACAGATCTTTGTTCTCCATTACTCATATTTGTATTGTTTCTTTGGACAGTGGAGGAGAATGGAACTCAGGAGGCCATTGCAGAGAAGCCAACAAGCCATTGAACCAAACCTTCGAACCAAGTTACTCTGGCAAAAACACGATTGTTGAGGAAGTACTAAAACAGATGAAAACGCCGGTCACTCTCTTGGACGTCAGTGGTTTATCTCAGTACAGAATTGACGCTCACCCTTCAATTTACGGGACAAAACCCGAAAACCGGCGTTCAAAAGCTGTTCAAGATTGCAGTCATTGGTGTCTCCCTGGTGTTCCTGATACTTGGAATCACTTCCTTTATCTTCATTTGCTACACAAACGATAAATACAATTGCAAACAAAAAGAAAACTCCATATTACTTCTTCATAAGCTTTGAATTTTCATTGAGATCAAAACCTAAACTCTGTAGTTCATGAGGGTTGCAACAACCACACAAAAAACCCATGTCGCTATAAGATAAAAAGAAATAATCTCTCTCTCAATGTGGTGTAACAAAAACCATATCAGCAAAGGTTATAAATAACCGTGGAAACTCCTATTCTCCTAAAGATTGTCCTCCATGGGTTCAAATGGAACATTCCTGGGGCTAAATAACCTATATGCAATAAAACCCGAAACAACCAGAGAAATCATGGACATCACTATGGCAAAAATGCTGGTTCCATTGCTAGAGCCCTTGATAGTTGAAACAGTGAGACCCGAAGATGACCCCGAGGAGATATCTAGTGGGATCCAGTCGCAATTGATAGTATAGTGCCCTGATCCGTGCCATGGTTTGCTGTCCATTGGGTACCAAAATGCCACTGACATTTTGGCAGTTGAGCCAAGCGTGAACTGAACATCCTGTAGATAAAGAAGATGCTTGTATTTAAACAGAACACAACCTATCCCGTCAAGTGTTTGACAATGGTGTAGAGGATTTACGGACCTGTTGGAGACGGTCCATTGTCCTCAAAGGCCTTGAGAACTCAAAATAATAAGTTCCTTTTTGGGCATCTGGCGTGTAAGGGCTATCTTCCTCTACATAACCTGTTGAAAACTTCGAAGATAAGTAACCAGAAGAGATGCCTAAGGCTGAGATGGTTGTAAACACTGAGCTTTAACTCAATTCCACCTCGTTTTCCAGTTAAATGCATGATAATACATCTCTGTTTGGGGAACTCATGGAACTGATTATGTCAATATGTAAGACTGACCTGATTGACTAGTTAAGCTGCTGTGCCACCACGCTCCATGCCAATCGTTCTGTGCACTAGAATCATTTCCTGCAAGAGATCACGTATTTGTGATTTTCACAGGAGAAAAGAGATCGCTCTTCAAGCTCTCGAGTATCTGTTTATATTCAAACCTGGTTATCAAAGGGAACTTCTATGCCATTAAGAATTAAAGCAAATTAAGAAGGGAATTTATATTTTTGGCTGAAATTTGGTTATTTCATATGGTTATTATAGGGAACTTCTATGCCATTCATTGCTGCGTATTGAGTTAAAATATAACACTCTCTGATCCGAGAAGTACCTGAGGGTCCAAGACCATCAAGGTATCGACAATGTGGATTCCACGCATAAATGTCAACCAGATGACCAAATCTGTTCATTTAAAAAATAACAAAGAGGCATTCAATAAACAAAAGAAACAGAGGTACTGATAAAGAGATAAGTAACTGAACTAGATTCACTGAATTGGTACAACACCAGATCAAAGTAGGAAAGAAATATAGAAAACTGCATGTATTGCACAATAAATCACCTGTCACCTCCATTTCCTTCCCCGTTGTCTATTGGATTACCACCATAAAGGCGTCCTGGAATAGCATTTCCAATAGAAAAATGCATAATATCAACCTCAAAGCCTTTGCAGGACTTGCTGGTACATGAATCTGTCCCTTCTTTACAACCACCCATCTTGTGGATCAGAAGGTTGATATCAGTTGTTTCGTACAAATAAAAACATTGATCTTAAAAGAAATATTTGAACAAAATACTCTAGTCACTTGGGAACTTACATTGTGATAAGTAGCTTGATCACCAATTTGGAACATGAGAGCCACTGAAGGACACTTATTGTTTTCACTGGATATAAATAAGCACGCAGTTCACTACATAGTAATAGACTTGCAATCTGAAGTTATGCAAAATTAACTAATTCTTTTTTTTGGTCGAATCATTTCAATATCATCTGAAGCAGTACATAATGTATTTGAGACCTATGTAACTTAGATAAAAATAGTCATGCCAGATCCGGACAACTAATGAGTATATCCTAAGTTTCAAATCCCAGGTCCTAACCAGATATTTTGTTCACACAAAAAAAAAACATCACCAGGTGGACATGATCTTTAAGGAAGATCAAGTAAAATATGAATAGAAATGAGTTGTACGAATTTCAAACTCGCATTGGATAATTTTTCGTTGCATGACTCATATTCTCAAAGGTTAGACACAGTGACATCTACTAAGACTTGGGAACGGTATAACACTCAGACACTGGATGGTTCTGTCTCCAGTTCTTGGATCTTGCAGAGGTCTAGAAAGGGATTTGCATTTTATAAATGCGACTTGAATAACAACGTTAGAAAATAAAAAACACTTACCCTTTATCATAAGCGTAATTTCCATCAATTTCCAGCATGAAGTACAAATCTCGACCATCATGCAGAGCCTGCAAATAGAAATCAACCCTTTCAATGTTAGGAACGAAATAAAAAGCGATCCATTGAACTTAAAGTCACAAATTCAAGATTTTTCAATAGAAATCCAATCGTCGAAATGAGCTCTGCATTCACCAGTACTTTAGTCAAACTCACCAAATATAACTTGGCAAATTAGAAATTTCAACACGAATCTCAGAAACACTATACAGAACTACAAGTAATTTAAAAGGCATATCTGATTCGAAATCAGCACATTACCTTGACTGTCATCTTCCCGGCGGCGTACTCGTGGTCGGCGTCCGGATCAAGTGCAGGTCGGAGCGGGAACTCGGAGCCTTCAATGTCTTTCCAGTCATCGTCGTGACCATCTAGGGTGATAATCCCCGGTCTGAAATCAGCCATGACTTGGATCTCCGAGTCTGATTCACAACTCCATTCTCCAGATTCCTGGTGCGACACGACCGTCTCCGTCCCGAGGATCAAGAGCCAAGCTACTACCAGAAGCTGAAGCATTCTTCCGAGATTGGTTTCCTCGTTTGACTGACGACGATTATTTCCTTCTCAAAATTTTTTTTGTACTCTTACGCTTAAGCTTGACTATTCAAACGGTAAGCACATCTCGACAACTGTAATTAGTTAAGTAACAATATCGACTTACTGGTCAATGATTTATTAATGGGCCGTATAAATTTTAAAAGCCCATTAAACCCTTGAAGAACCTTATTAAATATTCACGGCGATATTCAGATCGGTCCGATATTTTGGATCCCATTGACGAACAACAAAACTAAAAACCATTTAGCTCCTTCACTGGAGCCTCTCATCGGGAACAATGGCTGCCACGACTAAGATTGGCCATACACTGATCGTCTTCCTCATAGCGATTTCTACAGTCTATTGTGTTTCCGCAGATTTGATAAAAGGCTGCGGTGGTTTTGTCGAGGTTTATCTCTCTTCTTTTTCTGATTTGATTTATCCATGTTCTGCTTGGCTCCTGATCGATTAGTAGAGAATATGTGGTTATGGAATATTTGATGATTGTTGCTTGGGAGGTGGATTTAGTTTAGTTGGACCTGCTTGGTACTCTTACATCACTTCCATCTGCTTATAAGTCAATGCGGGTTTAAGTACCGGTGGGCGGTGAGCACGATCGGATCTGGATTTTTGTGTACGTAATGAATTAGTTAACTCTTCTGAATTACTAAACGTGCAGGCGAGTTCGTCTTTAGTCAGGTCTCGGGATGGATCCGATGGGAAACTGGATTATTCTCACATCACGGTAAGCATTCAGTTTGTTGAGGACTAGCTTTCTTTATTTTATATGCGAGGTTTCAATTATTTGTTTTTTTTTTGCTCCCCCAAGGTTGAGCTTCAAACAGTAGAAGGATTGGTAAAGGACAGTACACAGTGTGCTCCAAATGGGTACTATTTCATCCCAGTATATGACAAGGTATTCATCAGACCTTATTTTACTTTCTTCTGGGTGTTTTAGAAATGTATTCGTGGGGTGAATCAGTGTTGCGTTTCTACTATATCTTCTCACAGGGCTCATTCATTCTCAAGATAAAGGGACCTGAGGGATGGTCATGGAATCCAGATAAGGTTTATCTGTTCTTTCCTTCTTCTTTTTTTCTCGTTGATTATGAATACCGAAGCTTTCCACTTTCTAGACAAAGACACCAGGCAGGTAGCTAACTATGGCATCAAAATTCTTGTGGCAGGTCCCTGTTGTCGTTGATGACTCTAGTTGCAACAATAATGAAGATATTAACTTCCGCTTCACGGGGTTCGTTTTATCCAATGAGTTTAATCTTTCTTCTTTTTTTTTTGATTGAAGAGGTAGTCAGGTCATTTTTCTTCCTTTAAAATTCTCTTGTTGTATTCCTTTTTATATATATGGCAGTTTTACATTATCTGGTAAAGTCCTTGGAGCAGTTGGTGGGGAGAGTTGTGCGATTAAGAATGGAGGCCCAGCCAGTGTCAATGTTGAATTATTGTCTTCTGATGGAGATCCCATTGCTTCTGTCCTCACATCGTCAGATGGGAGTTACTTATTCAAAAATATTATTCCAGGTGAGGAGTCTCGTTAAGCTTTGATCATCAGCATCTTTTTACCTCACTTTTATTGTCCTGGTGTTTTATGTATGTAGTCGGAACTTTCCTATATTATAAGTTTGTAACATCAAATGAAAAAGTGCATGTTTTCCAGGTGTCTTGTGATAATTAAATTTCGAGTCTGTCTGATTGGTTGCAGGAAAATACAATATACGTGCATCCCATCCAGAGCTGCAAGTTGAAGTTCGCGGTTCAACAGAGGTCTCACATCTTTTGGTTTTGCCTTCTTTTTATTTAACTTATATTTAAAAACCCCTGATCAACCTCTTTGCATCTGATTGTAGTAACAGGGAATAATTGTAGCCCTCCCTCCCTCCCTACTCTTTTCGTTTCCATTGCATCTGTTGTTTCAATACATGTGGCTTGTGAATTTTATCCTCCGGCTAATAGTTGAAGCATCTCTATTTACAGGTGGAACTTGGATTTGCAAATGGCATGGTGGATGACATATTCTTTGTCCTTGGGTATGATCTCAAGGGATCTGTTGTTGCTCAGGTAATCCCTTTATTTGTTTTTTTTTAATGTTTCAAACCTTGCTTCCCTCATCTGCTCTCATAAGTAAAATTCTAGTTAAGTTCTTCATGGGAAACAGTGGTTGGTGTATCATAAAGTTTGTTGGGTTCCTCTTCACCATGAACTTATAGAGTATTCTCTGCTCTGAGTGTTTGATAGAAGTAATTTTGTTTCCTTTTTCAGGGAAACCCAATCCTGGGTGTTCATATATATTTGCATTCAGATGATGTTTCCATGGTAGATTGTCCCCAAGGACTTGGTGACATTTCTGGAGAAAGGAAGCCTCTTTGCCATGCTGTATCCGATGCAGAAGGAATTTTCAGTTTCAAGTCCATCCCTTGCGGTAAATCACTGTTGAATTATCCACAACAATTATTTTGATAACATTGTTCATTGAGCCTTCATTTTACTATAATCTTTAGCCTGATGAATTCTGTATTGTACATCAAAAGTTGAATGACAATTGAAGAAGTTGAAGTTTAAAGACACCTGTGCTTCTGGTTGCATGGTCCAAGTTTAGGCTGAGCACTTCGTTTCTATTGAGCTAATATTTTGACACTTTGATATTTGACCTCAGGTAAATACGAACTGGTACCGCATTATAAGGGCGAGAATACGGTCTTTGATGTTTCACCTCCTGTGATGCCTGTTTCCATAGAGCATCAACATGTCACTGTTCCCAAAAAGTTTCAGGTTAAATAACATAGCTGCAAACTTTTGTACTGCTCTTTATTTCTATAATTGGACTCTTCTTACATGTTTCCTCTAAATATTGTACCAAATGTTCCTTTAGGTAACGGGATTCTCTATCGGGGGTCGTGTAGTTGAAGGTAATTCCATGGGAGTTGAGGGCGTCAAAATCTTAGTAGATGGTAGTCTAAGATCTGTCACGGACAAGGAAGGTTATTACAAGCTTGACCAGGTATTTACATAAAAGCATTTTTCAAGTTTATACTTCACTCCCATTTTCAGTTGTAATCCTGTTAAATTGGCATTTACTCAACTTCTCCTATTGGATTTTTGGTGAATATTTTTAGGCTTCTAAAATCTAGAGTAAAGGATATGGCTAGAACTTACTCAAAACAAAAGTCATTTTTAATATTTCAAATATTTACCTTCTGGTTTTCTTTCCACCACTTCTTCAATCTTTTTTTCGATCGTGATCAATAATAAAACAGCTGGATGTATGTAATGTTGGTTAAACTCAGGTTACGTCAAATCGATATACAATAGATGCCGTCAAGGAGCATTACAAGTTCGAAAAACTGAACAAGTTTATGGTACCAGTCTCACTTATTCTTTTCCCTTCTGTTATTATGGTAAGTCAATTGCTCCATAACTCCTTAAAACTTGTTTGCTTAGGTTTTACCAAATATGGTTTCACTTCCATATATCAGTGCTGTATCCTATGATATATGTGGTGTGGTGCGAATGATTGGTTCTGGTCAGAAGGCAAAGGTAAACTCGTTCACACTTATGCATATGTTATCTGTTGGTATTTATCTCTCATGGTTAATGTTTTATCATTTTAAATCTAGGTAGCTTTGACTCATGGACCGACAAATGTCAAACCTCAAATGAAGCTTACGGATGAGACTGGAACTTTCTGCTTTGAGGTTTGTTAATGCAAACATGTATCTCAAGAAATTTATGCTCCTGGCTTATGTGGTCCTCGTTGCCTTTCTGTTTATGGATGTTTCTCTGATTCTTACCCTATAACACGTCCTTTTCTCTAAATAAATACTTGCTATCATATATATTCCAGGTTCCACCAGGCGAATATAGGCTGTCTGCTTTGGCTGCTACACCAAAGAGTGCTTCAGAGCTTCTGTTTTTGCCGGATTATGTGGATGTTGCAGTCAAAAGTCCATTGTTAAACATAGAATTTTCTCAGGTGATATACTGTGAATGATGCCACTCTCTTGGAAGTGTTTCTGTATCAGTTCAAAATATGAAATTGGAATGTTTTGTGGTGCACCTGGTCTCAAAAGTATATATATTGTCTTTTTGGTATATCATCAAATTGATAGGAAAATTGTCGCATGTTCAGGACCATGTTCAGGACCATTTTTGCCAAAAAAGAGGTTTGGTATAGCTTTTCATTCTCTTGACCATTTTTGGGTGCTGAATCTGTTGATATAGGCTCGAGTCAGTGTGCATGGTTCTGTTACTTGCAAGGAGAAATGTGGCCCGACTGTCTCAGTGGCGCTTGTAGGAGTGGCTGGCGATCGTGAAAAGAAGACGGTTGTTTTAACTGAAGGGAGCAATCAGTTTCACTTTTCAGACATATTGCCTGGGAAATACAGACTCGAGGTGGGCTGCATGGTTTATTCGTAACCATTCTTTCTACTCGGGTGCTTCTGTAAATTATGGGAAAAGGTCACGTTACTAGCTAAAGGCATTTACTATTTGCTTGTGATCGTTGATGTATTTTAGGTCAAAAGCATTTCACCGGAAGCCGCATCTGAGGAAGACAGTTGGTGCTGGGACCGTAGCTCGATTGATGTGAATGTCGGATCTGAGGATATTAAAGGGATCGAGATTGTGCAGAAAGGTTACTGGATTAATATCATCTCCACCCATGAGGTGGATGCTAAAATTGTTCATCCTAATGGATCACCTACTAATTTGAAAATCAAGGTATTATTTGTCCTACTGATTCTCCGTGGCTGTTTAGAGTGCTATAATAATTAATCAAAACTAATTTTTCTTCATTTGTGGTAACTACAGAAAGGTTCGCAGAAAATATGCCTTGAATCATCTGGAGGGCATGAGCTTCATCTTTCCGACTCCTGCATATCCTTTGGGAGCAATTTGATTAAGATAGATGTCTCAAATCCAGAGGTTCTAGTTTGTAATACTGTCTCTTTTGCTTCAACGTTCTTTGGCTCATCCTGCATTTACCATCTCTATGCTTTTCTTTTTGTAGCCTATTCATCTAAAAGCAGAGAAGTACCTCCTCAAAGGTCTGATAAATGTGGAGTCTAGTTCAACTGAGATTGAGTCTGAGTTGCCAGAGACTTTTATTGTTGATATGCAAGACAAAAAAGGAGGTGTTATCGGCAGTATTTCTGCTGAGCTTGCATCTGGTGGTCATGGCGTTTATGAGTACTATACCTGGGCAAACCTTGGGGAAAAGATTAGCTTTGTTCCTCGGGATTCAAGGTATGATCTGCTCGTTATGTTTTCAGGGGATTGTGAACTAGACTTCAAATGTTTAAAGTAATATGTCTCGGGAATGTATCGTAGAAGAAAAATAATCATACAAACCAAACGAGTGTCGGGGCGCTTGAATCTTTCTTTATCTTTGAAGCTATTACTTTTTCAAGTTAGTTCAGCTGTAATTTTATTATGTTTCAGGGAGAATGTGCAGAAGAAGATGTTGTTTTATCCTAAAGAGCTTCATGTAAGTATGAACTAGAAGTAATGCGAGCCATATAAGATTCTTCATAGGCAGATCAAATTTAATTTTGTTTGCTCTAATAGGCCGTGGTGTCAAATGATGGATGCCAAGCTTCAGTTGCTCCATTTACTGGCCGGCTTGGTCTCTACATACAAGGATCGGTTTCTCCTCCTCTTCCTGGAGTTCATATTAAGGTTATCGCTACAAAAGACAGCCTTATTTCATCACTTAAGAAAGGTAAAGTAGCTGTTGAAACAAGCACGTCGCCAGATGGTTCGTTTGTTGCTGGGCCTCTTTATGATGATATAACATATACCACTGAGGCTTCAAAGGTTGGTGTATACTGATATATTTTTCATATGCATGTAAAATGACCTTGAGATTATGTTTTTCGTCACCTTTCTTGTCTTGATTTGGATCTCGTGTATTTGTTTACGCCCAAAATATTCACTTGCATTCATTTGTTTTGAAAATAATGTGTTCCTGATATTGGCTTATATATGCAGCCTGGCTACCACATTAAAAGACTAGGACCAAATTCCTTCTCCTGCCAGAAGCTTGGTCAGATCTCTGTGCGTGGATTCTCGAAGGACAATGCCGAGACATCGATTCCTCCATTGTTGTTATCACTAAGTGGCGATCATGGTTACAGAAACAATTCTATATCTGGCGCTGGTGGAGTCTTTGTATTTGATAGCTTATTTCCTGGAAATTTCTACCTGCGCCCCCTTCTAAAGGTAAGTAGCCCATTCGTTTCTGCATTCTTAGCAATGCACTGTTTGAAAATGATATGACTAATTTGCATGTTTTTTTCTCAGGAATATTCTTTCAAACCTTCTACACTGGCAATAGAACTGGGTTCTGGGGAGTCCAGAGAAGCCGTCTTTGAGGCTACTCGCGTTGCCTACAGGTTTACTCTAATTCTGAATCTCCTTTATTTCTCATTCATGTCAAATGATGCTGTTTCCTTGAGTAGATTCTGGTATAAATTGTTTGCGCATGCTAAAATTGTATAGGCTCGTTTCCTGAAGTATGATTGCACCAGTGCTCAATTCTCCTTCAAAAAAAGTGATACTAGTACCAATTCACAATGAACAGATTTTTACTGAACCAGTCTTGTTTTTGAACCACTAACATATATATGGTAGGCTTAGAGTGCAATCCATAAAATCATCTTTGCTTTTGTAACAAATTAACAATATACATTGTCGATTCTTTTGCAGTGCAATGGGTAGAGTCGCTCTCCTATCTGGCCAGCCACAAGAAGGCGTTTCAATTGAAGCTCGCTCTGATTCCAAAGGATACTATGAAGAGACTACAAGTGATAGTAATGGAAACTACCGTCTGAGAGGGTTACATCCAGAGACAACATATGTAATCAAAGTATCGAAAAAGAATGGTTCAGGCATCAATAAAATTGAACGTGCATCCCCAGAGTCGGTTTCTCTTCAGGTTTGTTTCTGTTTCTGCATTATTTTCAACATCAGAATTTTCCTGACAAGTTTTTCGTTTTATATAGATTGGTTATGAAGATATCAAGGGGATCGACTTTTTGGTGTTTGAACAACCAGAAACGACGATATTAACATGCCATGTCGAAGGAAAACGAAACGAAGACGTAAACTCGAATCTAGTAGTGGAGATCAAATCAGCCAATGATGGATCCAAGATAGAGAATGTTTTTCCACTACCACTTTCGAATTTCTTCCAAGTAAAAGGCTTATCCAGGGGCAAACACTTGGTGCAGCTTAAATCCAGTCGTCCTTTACTCTCTCACAAAGTAGTATCAGAGATTATCGAAGTTGATTTTGAGTCAAGTGCTCAAATGCATGTTGGTCCTCTCCGATACAGTATCGTGGCTGATCATCAGAGTCAGGTAAAATATATAACTCACACACACTCTTTAACATTTTCAACAGACAAAACTAGGCATGGAATTTTGACCCAAACCAGAGTTTTCGGTTTGGGTCAACAACCGATAGGCATGAAATTAAATTTCATTCGGTTATTGGTTTAAACTGAATAACCGATTTCAATTCTTTAATAAAAAATCTCTTACTCTAAACCAAAATTAAACCAATTATAAACCAAAAATTTGAAAAACTTACCAAATGCATGAATAAACTAAAATTATCCTGTTGACAAAAAAAAAAAAAAACTAAAATTATCCAAACCAAATGAATCGAAATTATTTGAATTGTTTTTGTTAAACTTGAAATTATCCAGTTTAGCCAAAAAAAATTCAGTAATTTTTGGGGGGAAAATTAATAACTGAACGGAACAAAACCAGAATTCTACTCGGTTCAATTTCGATACACTTTTCAATTATCTGAAGTACCAAAGTACGGAACGAAACCATCCGACTCTATCCGAACGGATTCACACCCCTAGATAGAGAACATTCTACTCTTTTTTTCTCATGGGTAGTTTTGATTTGTATGGATATCAGGAAGTGACACCTGCAGCTATATTGCCATTGGTGACTGGCGTTTTGGCAATTGCACTGTTCCTCAGCATCCCCAGGTAATAATTGTAACCAACTCGTTACTTTCTAATTTAGAAAGGTTTCCATAACTAGTAAATTAATTCACATGCTTATGAAAAAAAGGTTGAAAGACATCTACCAAGCGACGGTTGGGATTTCATCTCCCGGATTCGGTGCGTCTGTTAAGAGAGAACCTCGAAAAGCAGTTGCTAGAAAGAAGACTTTCTGAAGAATTCACCTTTGGTTGTTTCTTCTCTCTCGTTTTTTCCCCTTTCTTATGTAGTTAAGTTAGAGTGAGTTATTATTCAAAACTTTCGGAACTCGAAAACATTTCAAATTTTAGAGAAACATTTCAAGCTTTTGCTTTTGGCCAACAATAATGTTAAATCGCTAAAAACATTAGATTAAAATTACATGATAAAGAGATGAAGGGAAAATCTTAAGAAACTGTTATATATAAAAAATCTAATCCACATTGTCTATAGAATGCTTGGGATAAAGAATAGTGGTTTTTCACATGTTTTAAACGACGGCATTTTATGGAGGGTATATATGTTATTTTGGGAAATTGAAGGTTCAAAAGGAAAAATTAAAACTAGGATTTTTGGAAGAAGGTGTGAAATTCATTCCCCCACAGTAATCGAACCCTAGCTCATTTTAGTCTCGTCCAGCGTCTTCTTCTCGTTTTCGAGAAATTCATTCGCCATTGATTCGCACTTTGCAAGGTAACATAAACCCTAAGTCTGCATTTCTAGGTTTACACTCTTTCTATTCGCTTTCTTAGCCGCCGCTCTTCGGTTGTGTTTGTATGCTTCGCATTGAGCTATTAAATTGTGAAAATCAGCAGAGTTTTGGTAACTGGGTCATTCGTATTTCCCCTTTAGTTTATTTGTTCTTTAATTTTCGGGAAAACAACACTTTTTGGGTTTAATCGGATCGAGTCATGAAAATGTGTCATCTTTCTTCTACATTGACAATATTTTTCTATCCTTTGCAATTCCTATAGGTCATAGTGTCTTCAAGTTGGTTAACTTAGTTTCCTGCTTAATGAGTACGTGAATCTATTTCATTCAGACTCTCTTATTTTGGGATGTTTTCAGATGGAAAGTACCAGATCAGACCCGGAACTTGATGATGACTTTAGTGAAATCTACAAGGAGTATACTGGTCCTCCAAGTACTGTGACTAACAATATCCAAGTTAAAGACAAACCTATCAAACGACCTGAAGAAGCATGTGATGAAGAAGAGCAACTTCCTGACCCCAACTCTGTACCAACAGATTTCACTAGCCGAGAGGCTAAGGTTTGGGAGGCTAAATCGAAAGCTACTGAGAGGAATTGGAAGAAGAGAAAAGAAGAGGAAATGATCTGTAAAATATGTGGCGAGTCTGGTCACTTTACTCAGGTAATCCTCATATTTTGCTTCTACCAGGCTCCTTTTTGCTTTTACCAGACTCCTCTTTGCTTTGTACATCACTTACTTGTACTTTTCACTGTTGCATCATTTTACTTTTATCCGTGTTTAGGGCTGTCCATCGACACTTGGTGCCAACAGGAAGTCTCAAGAATTTCTTGAAAGGATACCAGCTAGGGACACAAATGTAAGAGTTTTGTTTACGGAGAAAGTAATAGAGAGGATTGAAATAGACACCGGCTGCAAGATCAAATTGGATGAGAAGTTCCTTATTGTTAGTGGCAAGGACAGATTAATCTTGAGGAAAGGTGTAGATGCTGTTCACAAGGTTAAGGAAGATGGCGAGATTAAAAGCTCTTCTGCCTCTCACAGGAGCAGATCCAGGTCACCCAGGCGAACTTCTGCTGGTCCTCCACGTGCTCGAAATGCTGAACCTCAAAGACAGCATCCGCCATCACATGGTTCGTCAAGTTTCCCAGAGCGCTATGGGAGGCAAGATAAGTTTGATGGGAGGCAAGATAAGTTTGATGGGAGGCAAGATAAGTTTGTTGATAGTCGAGTTCGTGAGAATCAGTACAACGCGTCCCGAGGATCTCCGCAAGGTAGGGACAGGATAGGATACCTTAGAATCTGGTAATTGTCTCTTTTAGTCTGTGTTTGGGGAAGTTGATTGATCTTTTCCGGCATTTTTGGCCGATAATGTCCTTTCATTATCTTTATTTTGCAGCCAAAGGTAAGTGCTTAAAGCATTTTGTACAGTACTGAAGTAATATATTACTTAGTAAATTTTTGCTCGAAGTCTGCATCTTTCTTCAGTTGAAGATGAGATCACGTGTCTTACTTTAGCTGTAATATTTGATTTAGTCTGGTGATCAAGCAGTTAACGTTATTATTCATTTCATGAAGCTTATCGTAGTGACAGAGCTCGGAGTCGTTCCACACATTCCAAATCTCCAGGTCGACCACGTTATAGTGGATGGGATAAACCATATGATAGGCAAAAGTCTGAGGTGAGTGGTTATAGGTCTGAAAGATGGGATCAAGAGAGAATTGGTGGGTCCAGCGACATCCAGGTGAGTCATCAGTTTGAGCGCCCTGGTTTCTCTCAGACGTTAGAAGAATTAGAATTGGAATATACGAAGGATGTAATGGAGCTTGAAAAGAAACGCAATAAGGAAGAAGATGAGGAGAACAACAAGCATCGTGAGGTAAGAAATCCAGTGACTGATGTACTCCCCCTAGATTTGAAACAAAGTTTTAGGTGCTGTCACCTGCGAAGTGGCAGTTCCTTGGAATTTCAACCATGAAAATTCCCTACTTTTCTTACATTCTAGTTGCTATCTCCTCGATTTGTTACTAGTTGAGTGACATAATGAACAAAAAATCAGAGTTTAGTCCCTGGTTTCCTTGTGAACTGCATTTCCTTTTGAGGAACTTCAGCTTCTGACATCAATTTGTGCGAGTTTTTAGACAATCCGAGAACTGAGAGAGAGTTACATGAAGAAACTGGCTGGGCTAAGGGTAATGAATGCTAAACAATGGGAAGAATTCCTTGAACTGGATGCTCAGAGACGTCAACAGCAATCACGGCAACAGATCTCTGCTCATAGTTATGGTAGCAACTATAGACAGTTTCCTTATACTGATTTTGATGATGGTTACTCTACCAACAATCCTCCTCCCTATGGTGGAAACAATGTGCCGATGGATTCTGATGGTAGATATCCAAACCATGTAAAAAACTATTCCTCAAGGCAGCAAGATAACGATTATGGTACTGGGTTCCAACGCCAGAGACGTGAGGACTATGGGAAAGGCTACAATCGTTACTAGATCATTGTAGTCAGACCTTGTTTGGTAAGTTGTTTCTCCCTTGTTTGAAGACAGAAGCTAGTAATGTGCTGTTCTGATTCTAGGAGTTTGTGGTTTTGATGGAGTATAAAATTGGAGGTTTAGATTGCTTGTTATCTTTGAGACCTAAAAGCTTTGTGAAACTTTCAGGGTTTGGCTGGAACTGGAACAAGTGAACACAATGCGTGACCGAAGTTTGTTCCTCAGTACTCTTAAGCCACTTTCATATCTGGCAATGTTTTTCTTATTGTCTTTTTCAATGTAATTGCTGGTAATCTGTTCCTCCTATGAATATGTTTTGTTTACATTCCAATGATATTTTGGCTTAGGAGTAGAGAAAGAAAACCATTTTCATTGTAATCATAGTTGAGGATATACACAGAAGATTTGATTCAGTTGAGCATTGTCTCTTCTAATAACTGTTGGAATGGTTTATGACACTAGGGTGGGCATTCGGGTCGGAGCTCGAGTTTCGGGTCTATAATTAGAGGATTTATTCGGGTATTTTTATTTTTCGGGTTTGGTTTCGGGTTTGGGTAATAAATATAGGACTTATGAAACTGAAATATGTTTGGGTCCGATTCATGTCCATATTTTTCGAAATAAAAAATTTAGAACTGATACAACCTCTTATATATTAAAAGAGAAGCATTGAATGTCATGTATCAAACCTACAATTTTTCTAACTTTTTTTAATTTAAAAAAATTAATATCTAAAACTTGTTGTCAAACGGATTTATATTTAATTATTTGTATAATATTATTATTATCTGTTTGTTAAATATAATACTCTTAATAAAAAATATTTATATCTAATTTTAATAACAAATTTGTTATGAAAATAAATTTATTAATAAAATTTAAAACATTTTTTTTACGAAAATTATATCCTAGGATCCATTTACTTGAAGATAAATACTAATAATAAGAAAACAAAAATTTCGTAACTATAAGATATGTTTTAGATATTATATCCTCTTATATACTAAAAGAGAAACATTGGATATTACGTGTCAAATTTACAATTTTCTAACTTTTTTATTTTAAAAAATTAATATCTAAATTTTTTTGTCAAACATATTTATTTTTAATTATCATTTAACACCAATCTTCATAAGCATTGGATGTCACGTGTCAAACTTCCAATTTCTAACTTTTTATTTTAAAAATTTAATATCTAAAATATGTTGTTAAACAGATTTAATTTTAGTTATCATTTAACATCAAATTTATAGGATTAAATTATAATAATATAAAAAACATAAATTTATTTTCGTTCAACTCAATATTTACAATGATAATTTAAATATTAGATATATATAATTATTAAAAAAATTTGCATTACAATTTAACCCATGCATGGCATGGGTATTAATCTAGTTTTAATGAAATACTAGAATTGAGCCCGCACCATNTAATGAAATACTAGAATTGAGCCCGCACCATGTGCGGATATTTAT